>VXBQ01008789.1:969950-1001861 GCA_013400175.1 Phainopepla nitens | reverse complement strand
AAAAAAAAGAGGAGGAGAAGAAGAAGCAGAAAATGGAAGGAAAATAGATTTGTGTTGGTTGGGTGAGCCTGGTCATTTTGAAAAGCCGCAGAGCACAAAGGTGAAAACATACATGGAAAGCAAAATACCGGAGCTTTTGTGTGGTGCCAGCAATTTTCCTTCCCTTCACTGAGAAAGGAGCTGCCTGGATGTGTGGTGGTACAATCTGCTCTTTCAAATGGCTGAGTCAAATACCAGCAAAATTACAAAGAGTTGTACAGAGACATGAAGGACACATAATGACAATATTTTGTCATTCTTCCCTCAGAAGGATATGGAAAATGGGAAGGAGAAAAAAATAATTACATTAGGGTTCAGATAGGATTTTGATAGCAGTTATTAAATGAAATGTAAAGGTTATTTTCAAACCCAAACCCTGGATGCTGCTCCAAGCATGAACAGACTGGCGAATGATCTGAATTTTTCCATTTTCTTGATGTTGTTCCTATGCATGTGTTTACCACATAGTCTGGCATTGCAAGCCTAAATTTTAAAAAAGGAAAGGAAAAGAACAAGCATTTTGCTGGGTACCCAGGCAAAACACATACTGACAGAGCAAGGGCTAGATTTGATATTTCATTGCCAGGACACCTTGGTCTGGGATAAGAGTAGCAATGAGCAGGATTGGGATTCGGACTATATGAAACAGAGTGTTCTGTTTCCACTCTCAGCACTTCAGCTCTTCAACCCTGAGTACAACCTGCAGCAGATACTTGGTATTCAGAGAAGGAAATGTGCCTGGTATTGTCCAAACCTGGCTGGAGAGCCTCTATATTGATGCCTGTTGATTTTGATGAGTTCGTCTTGAGCACAGGCAGCCAGAGCAGACAGGCAGGCAGGAAGCTGGCAAGGCTTCTGGAGACATCCAGGCAGCCTTCACGCCTGAACTCACAGGAAGCTCCTGCATGTCCAGTTTCTGGTTTTTAATCTGGCCAGATTAAGTTTACATTGGATTCAGCTGGGCCTAGATCTTCTCTGAGAAGAGGAAAGCAAAGGACTTTTTGTTGCTTAAACTAGAGAAGTCAGTCTTGAAACCAGTTCACCAGCCCTAGTGAGGTGATCAACATTTCAGAGAGGAACCATCAACCCAACCACCTCAGGGCTGACCTTCTCCCTGAGAGCACTTCCCACAGTGTTCAACACCAGCTGCCCCTTCTTCCATCACACTGGGCTGCAATCTCCTTTTTGAACAGCTCCTCAGAGTGACTTGTTTCAGATCCTCCTCTTCAGCTGTGTCTTTATCTAGGACTTCTCCCTCTCTGCCATTATATTTTATCTGTCAGGGCTGGTCCCACGTCACCTGCGAATAGCTCACCTGAGAGGTTGAGGTCATCTGTCATTTCTTCTGCCTGGTGGTCAAAAAACTTGTGATCCCTCCAGTGAGTTTGGGGCCAGAACTGACTATTGCACCTGCCTGGCAAGATTTTCCTCTCTAGAACCTTTCCATAATCTGCAGTGCTTGGGGCACTGGCAGCTGATGCTGGTTTTTGCAAATGAGCAGTGGTTCCCTGGTGAGTGTGGAGCAGGGCAGTAAGGGTGACTGATGGCCACAGTGGTTATTTTCCATGGTGGGGTAGAGACTGTGTTCAGTACCATCCCTTCCCTCTTGCTGCAATGTGGTTGTTGGTGTTGGCTTTTGCTGACCTGTGGGCTCAATATTGAGGCCTGATTAACAATGTGCCTGCTTTCCTTTTCTTCTCTTCAAAGCCTTTTCTTCTCTTCCCATTTCTGAGGAGCTCAGCACTGCAAGATCATAGAATCGTGGAACAATTTGTGTTGGAAGTGTCCTTAAAGATTCCAAGCCAAATCTAGACAGTGACACCAAGCTGAGGTTACCTACACAAGCTCTTGCTTGCTCACCCTTCCTGGGTGAGGCATCCCGTGGCATTCCAGTTGTCTTTAACATTGTCACCATATTATTTTTGGTGCTATTCACCATGAGCATCATGCACAGTAGTAGTCATATTAATGTTGTGAGAGCCTGGGAAGCAGCATGTGCTGTCAGTGACACACCAGCAGCTCCCTTCCTTCCCAGATGAGGTATTTAGGTATTTACCCTCCCTTATGAGCTTCCCCTGGCTGCTGCCATTCCCTGGCAGTGGTGAGGATAGAAGGATGCTGCCACCTCCCCCGGAGTGAGTTGCCCATCTGTATGCTGTGTGTGGCTGTCACAGCTATCAGACATGGCATCATCTGAGAAACACCAGAGGAAAATGCTGAACCACAAAGTGGAAAGAGGAAAAGGTTAAAGAGCTCTCGCAGGAGCCCTGCGTGCCTTGCCCGAGTGAGAGGCTCTGACCGCAGCTTCCCCCGCCCACCGCGCTGCTGAGCTCCTGCTCGATCCCACATTTTTCTGTCCCGGAATGTGCGCAGGGAGGGCTGGCTGCGCTCCTCGGAGCTGTGCACGGAATGATGATGAAGTGACATCGTCATGGCAACACGTGCAGATTTCCTGGTCGCGTAGCAACCTGATGCAGGCTGATGTAAGCCGTGTGCTGGCTTCCTCTGCCGGCTGCACTCCTCCGATGTGTCTGAGAGATTTGTGGCGGCTTTAGCTGGGGTTTTTCATCGCTTGGACGTGCCGTGACATCAGAATGATGAGGATGTTGTTTTGTGTGTGCACAGAGGGGAAGAGATGGAGATTATCTCCTCTGAGAGTCCTCGTCCAGGGCGCTGTCTTGCTCAGGGGCACTACTGTGCACTGCTTGTTCTTAGAGGCTTGATAGGACTTAATCTTGTACTTACTGTAACTGCTTTGTGTAATACAGACTTGAGGAGACACAAAGATGCCTTTAAGTGATTTTGTCTCAAGCTATTCCTCTTGATTTTTGCATTAGTCTTGTAAAAGGTACAATATTTTTGGGGCATGAAGCAGCTGTAAACAGGTCTGATGTTTTCACAGCGTGACAGCACATCAGAGCTGTAAGGGAAAGCTGCAGGCCTGATTTTTGTGCAGACCAGGTACCTGCAGAACTGACTGATCCATTCGCTGTTTCATGGGTCACCTGCAGTACAGCAAGACTAAATCCTTGTTCACAGTCACACTGAATCTCTGTACACAACACGAAATGGCAAAAACCTGCAACATCCTTCTGGCTTAAGGGTGTGTTTCTTTATATGGAGCAGAAAAATATCTTTACAGTGATGGGTGTGGCTTCAGTGTCTACTGATGGCCAAATCAGGATCTACAGATGCCAGAGGTGTCTGCTAAATGAATATCAGTTCAGTGAATGTGAGGACCCAGGTAAGAAGCAAGAGGTAGCTCATTAGAAGCTCGTGTTGCATCCGTCGCCTCCTTGCTTCAGAAAATTGCTTTGGAAAATCTGGTCCTCAGCCTCAGGAAGCAAATTAGCACTTTGATAGCCAGCGGCCTTGGTAGAAGGTGTTAATTCAATTAGCACAAAGTGCTTGGACTTTGGATAGCTCTGCTCTGCTGCAGATCACGAGGAGGCAGTTCCTGTGAGGCACAGCACGAAGCAACCAGGGAAATGTGCTTGGAGAGGGGTGTCCAAGGGCCCTACTCCAGTCAGCACATGTGCAAATTAGGCAGAACAGCTTTGTAGGAAAAGCAAAGCTCCTCAGGCTCCTCCATTGTCCTGGTAAGGGTGAGAAAGAATGCCAGGCTGACATGAGGAGCTTTGTCTCTGGCATCTCTTCCAAGGTTATAGTGCCTTCTCAATCATGTGGACCCCTGTGGTGAACATCAGCTGGAATCTCATTTGGGAATAAAGAGCAACAGTAGAAAGCAGGGGAAGCTGAATTAGAGCTAGGGAATCAATATCAATCAGCAAGTCCTTCCAGATCTACTGGACTATCCATTCCTGCCTGCTTAGTCCTTTGTTTGTCCTACACAGATGAATGGAAATGATGAAATACTTCTGGTGATGTTCCATATGGCCCAAGGAGAGAAACAATGAGGGACAGCCTGGAAGAGGGAAGAGGCAGCAAGCCTTTAATGGGCCAGAATGTGCATTACCAGGGTAACAGAGAGGGAGAGGCCAGTCCTGGGGGAGACCAGGACCACCCCAGTCAGCCACTTGCCCTCACTGAGAGAAGGATGGAGATAAGGGCCTCCTGCTTATAGACTCCTGCTTGTATCTTGTTGTGCTCTATGGGATAGGAAGAGTGGGCACTCAGCAAATTATGCCATCCATGGCATCATTCATGAGCAGACAGTGCCCTCAGTGGTTTGGGAGAAGTGGAGTATAAAGGAAAAAACTCCCCTGGCTCAGCCAGGAATTCCATACATGTCCCAATAATTCCAAAATCTAAGAAGGGCCAATCATGATAAATAAATAAGTAAATAACATAATAAATAATAAATAAAAAATATTGCTGTCAGGTTTCATCAATATGGCACTGCCAATTCTACAATGAATTGTTTCAAAAGAGCCAGAAGAGATTTGTTTCCCAGGTTTCTCATCATCAGGTCCAATAGATGCAGATGAAGAAATCTGTAAGGAGATTGAGTTGAAAGCTTTTATCATCCCAAAGACAGATGGAATGACTGTATAGATCACTTCTAAAACATGCAGGGTGTTTTTTAGAGACAGCAGTCTCCAAACAGCTCTTCCACATGATCGATGGTAGTAAAAAGAAATCCGTCACTGTTTGGCTTCAGGCTTTTCACTCAAAACCATGTTTTATACTGTGTTTGCTCACAGAAGGAAAAAAAATTGCTTCAACAAAGACTTTATTTATTTGCCAGTAAATTGTACAGGACCTGAAAAATGAGCATACCAAATTGATGGTGCTCTTCCCCAGGTCACTCAGACATGAATTCCCAAGGGCTGATGCCAGACAGGCAGTCAGCCCCAGTGGTCAAACAGTTAATTCTTATCCTGAAGCAGCCCCTTATGGAATCTGCTTTTTTGATATTTTTCAGGGTTTGTCATCACACAGAAATTTCCTCCTGTGAAGCCTGTGTTTCTGGACCGAAAATCAGAAGAGCCTTTCTGCATGCCTGCTTGTCAGGTGCTGTGGAAGTGCCAAACTAAACTAAATTGCTGTTGTCTTTTAAGACATGTGCCTAGGAGAGGCTGTGGCAGGCTTTTAAAAAGCCTCTTCACTGTCACAGACCTTGATAGCACAGTTCTTCCTCCTCTCATCCCTTACCCATCACCTCTCTTTCCAATAACTCATACATGAGGAGTCTCTCTTTCTGACTTTTTTTTTAAATTTGTTCTTTTTTCCTTTTGGATATTGAAAACACTGTATTTATTATTTCTTTCCTATCTTGTCCTGTACCATTTGGTCAAGTAATTTCTTTGAAGGGATATTCCTGGAGCAGTGTCTCCAGCTTCACTCACATGAACAGGCCCAAGGCTGTATGGTTCAGGTCGGGATACTTGGACTGCTCACATGGGAGCATTTTCTCCGCAGTGCAACATTTTTGGCTGAAAACTGACTTCTTTGTTGCCAAAGAGGTGGCATTTCTGCGAGAAAGGCAGCTTTTCCATCAAAACTCCCAAACACCTGGAAACAATGTGGTAGAGGACATGATAGATTTGTTATCCCTTGGGAAGTTGTACTGATGCTTACAAACCCCTTGGAGGTGCCTGAATGGCACCTCTCTGGCCGAACCTGCGTCCATCTGGCAGTGAGAGGTCTGTTCCTGCAGCCTTCCTTGCTTCCATGCAGCCTTGGCCACCAGCAGGTCTCCAGTGCGAGGCCAGCAGGAAGGGTTTGGGTCTGCCAGGACCCCCCTTGACTTCTCCTCTGCCTCCCACCATGGGCCTGTTACAACCACAGTGTTTAGGGAACATTTGTGGTAAGAACAGCGATGCAGGTCGGTTTTACCAGAGCCAACACGAGGAAGAGCTTACCTTCTGTCTTAACAGTGCCGAGGCAGTGCAGGCATTGCACCAGCAAGGACTGGAAACATTAATTGGTTTGCAGACTGGCTTAATGCCAGCCACCAGTATTGCAGCCACCAGTTCTTGCAGGCTACAGGCACAAAAACTCTGTATGAAGCTTGGAGAATTTTAGTATTTTTAATATTCTGAAAGCACAAGTGGCTCCTTAGGTGGGCAAATACCACCTCATCCTCAGGCTTCTTTAAAATCTGCCGTGGGGGGTGTATCACAAAACCGCTGGAAACCACTAGGAGGTAAGAAAGCTTGGCTTGTTTACAGCCCGTCTTCTGCTGGCTGTTGTGTTTGGGTGAATGGTTTATTATCTCCTGCCTAATTGCTTTGATTCCCAGCCCATTCACAGAAAATCTGGGAGCAGCACCAGTCTGCCTCCCTCCCGGGAGTGGAAGTAACAGTGCTGGCAGATGACATTTGCAGGGGGTTTTTTGAGGGAAGGGGAAAATTGTTTCTTTTATTTTTTGTTTATGAAAGACTGAGAAAAGTCTCTCTGATTGCAGATTGATCTGTTTGCTTTAGTGTTGTCCCATTTGATTGATTTCCTGGAAATCAGAGAAAACTAGCTTTGTGGAGGAGACCTCTTCCATGCTCTCTGCATCAAGCTGATTCAAGAAAAGAGGGAATGCAACCTGGGAAAATGGCAGGCAGAGGCTGTTCTTACCTCTGCACTGCCAGACCACCAGCCCTCACCATCTGTGCTGGACATGGCATTGCCTGTGGGGGTGACTACAGCAACTTGGTTGTGCTTCTTCCCATTGCCCTCTTGGGAAGGGCAACACAGCCTAGAGACAGCCCTGCAGATGTTGTCTGACTCCTTCACACAGTGGCTGAGCTGAGGGGATTAAGGATATCTGTGCCTCTTTCCAGGTATCTCACAGCTTGGGGTTGAAGAAGACATTTGAATTCTTCTTTTTTTTCTTTTATTTCTCATAAATACAACATGGAGATTATTCTGGCACTTGGAAAGGAGACACTGCCATTGCTGTGGCTGTTATTATTGATATTGGTATTGCTGCTTGAACACCTCCAGGGATGGGGCATCCACAGCTTCTGTGGTAGCCTGTTGCAGTGCCTCACCTCCTTCAGAGTGAAGAATTTCTTCCTAATATCTAATATCTAATATCTATCTAATATCTATCTATCCTATCCTCTTTCAGTTGAAAGACATTCCTCCTTGTAAAAAAATGCCTCTNTTCTTTTTTTTCTTTTATTTCTCATAAATACAACATGGAGATTATTCTGGCACTTGGAAAGGAGACACTGCCATTGCTGTGGCTGTTATTATTGATATTGGTATTGCTGCTTGAACACCTCCAGGGATGGGGCATCCACAGCTTCTGTGGTAGCCTGTTGCAGTGCCTCACCTCCTTCAGAGTGAAGAATTTCTTCCTAATATCTAATATCTAATATCTATCTAATATCTATCTATCCTATCCTCTTTCAGTTGAAAGACATTCCTCCTTGTAAAAAAATGCCTCTCCAGCTCTCTTGTAGGGCCCCTTGACAACTTATTTCTGGATCTTCCCAGTCCTGCCTCCTGTCCTGGGAGACCCTGGCTGCAAAACTCATCTCTGTCCTGGGCCTGTGGGAGCAGGGAAGGAGGGCAAAAGTGTTGTCCTGATCTGCCAGTCCAAGGTCTGTCTGCAAGGCTGGATTCAGGGCTCAGGAGCTGTTTCTATCTGTCCTAGAGGAGAAGGATAGGGCAGGTTTCGGTTACTGCTGATAAAGTAAGGCAGGATTTCTGCTTTGCACCCAAGCCTAGATCTTCCTTCTCCTTGCCCCTGGAGCAGCCATGGGTGTGCAGCCACCCACCTCTGCATTTGGATTTTTTCTGAGCAATCCTATGTTTCACCAGAAGGCTGAGATTTTCAGCCCCACAAGTGAAACACAAGCAGGGGTAACCCCAGGATGGGAGCCTGGTTCAGAGGTGGCCCCGGGTGTGTCCTGGGCTGCTCTCCCCACAGAATGCTGGTGTGAGCTGGGGCTGGCACTGGCTGTGGGGCAGAGTGGGTCACAGGGCCCTCCAGCCCCTCAGAGCCAGCTCCCCTCAAGGACCTAACCGAGGATGAGCAGCAGTGAAGCCACTGAAGCACAGCAGGTCCATGGGAGCTGCAGCCTCCAGGTAAAGCACAGCTGGGGCTGGGAAAACAGGAGATGATGGGAACAGCTAAAGGCACTTGGCAGCCTTTTGACTCCAGGCAGAAATGTTCTGTAATGTTCATAGTAAAAGAGAAAGAAATTATGCAGAAATAGGGAAATAAGGAAATGGTCTGGGCTGCTGCTGAGCAGTGAGTCTGTCAGGGGGAATGACTGCCACTGCTTGTGCTTGTGCCTTTCTGGACAGCTATTGCTGAACTCGTTCTGAAGGATGGCCTGGGATGGATATTGGCAAGATCTCCAGGCATTCCCTACTGTTGGAAAGACTTGCTCACCATCCAGTTTTTCATTACTGTTGGAAAGACCTTCCCATTATTCAGCCCAACCATTTCTCCCTTCTTTAAGCCACGCAGCCTTGGTTCAATCCATTTTTCCTCTCAGGTAATTTTGTGAACACCAGTGGTGGTTGTCACTGTGGTTGCTGGCAGCTGTCCCCAAGACACTCCTCGGTCCTCTTGAGTCTGGGGATCGCTCTGAGGTGGCTTTATGGCAGCTGTCAAGGCTCAACCATGCTGGAGGGGAGAAGACAAAGCAAGAAAAAGAAATAAAAGCCAAAAAACAAGAGTGAGGACAAGTGGTAGCAATTTGCCTCCCAAGTTGCTCATTCCAAGCATGCTTGAACACTGCCTTTGCATAACGTGTAGGGCTATATTTGTCCGTGAGACAGAAAGGGAGAGAGAGAGAAAATATTTTTCCATTGAGGTCATTCTTGCTCACTTTTTCCTCTAAGAAAATCAATGTCCTCTCCAGTCCTTTCCATTCCCTTGCCCTCCACCCTGCAGACTCACAGCCCTGCCCCTCCTGAGCAGTGTGTGCTGGATTCCTCTGGCCAATGGTGGCTGGGGCCTTTGGCCCTCTAAATCTCACATCTCCTTGGAATTTTTTCTGGCTCTTCTCCTGGCAAGCATCTTCTCCTCCTCCTCTGTTTCAAATCTCCCTGTTTCAAATCTCCCTGCTCCTCTACCTTCCCTCCCCTTCAAACTGGAATGGGGAATGGAAAGCCCCTTTCCTGGGGCTGGTTCCCAAGGGCTCCAGACTAGCTCAAAGGAGAAGCTGTGGTGGGAATGGTGGGTGATGGTGCCTCTGGAGGGCTTCTAGCACCCCAAGGCAGGTGCTGCTCTAGGCTAGGTGACTGCTTGTAGGAGCTGGGGTGGCTTGCAGGTGATTTCAGAAGGTGCATTTTCCAAAGGTGCTCATTAGCTTGTCTGAAGGCCACCAGAAAGCCAAGAGCAGTTTCTTGATCTAAAATAGAAACTTGAAGTGCATTTATTTCAAGCAGATCCTCATTCCTGATCCTGGGATATGCCCTCCTCCCTTGCTCAGGGAGATGTTCAGCTCAAGGAATGCAAGTTTTTCTCTAAGAGATCAATGTCCTTGAAACATCGAACATCTTTTTAGCATAGCCAGGGGAACTTTTCCTGTGAGAGGCAAAAATTATCACAAAATTGTGATTAAACTTGATTTCCTTTTTGGCTTTAAATTAACCTGACAGCTGGAGGATTTTGTATCACCCAAGGAAAACTATATGGTAATATTGACATTTCTTATTCCCTAGGTGCTAAACCTTCAAAAATGCAGAGCTGCAGCTGTGCAATTCAAAAAGCGGTGCAGCACATTTTTGTGGCACTGTTAGCTCAGTGTTACTTCTTCTGGAGCAAAGAGATGCCACTGCTTCCCTCAGCAAAGCCTTGGGGACCCAGAAGAAGAGGACAAGCAGCAGCAGGGAAGTGTTCAGGCTAGGGTGTCTCCTTGCCTGCTTCCCCTGGGCAGTGGATACACTTCTGACCTGGGACTGGCACAGTTTGGTACCTCAGCAGAGCACAGGGGACAATTTTCTTCAGAATGTCAAAGTCTGGATTTGGTAACAGGTGCCAGGCAGGAAAGCAGTCCCAGTCTAGCATAGACCAGAGTTACTGTGAAGGTATGGTGCTAACTGGTTTGCCTTGCAAAAGACCCAGACTCCCAAGAACTGAAGTCCAGCCCTCACTGTCCTGTCTGGCACTCACATGCAGCTCCTCCCTCCCCCTTTAACTGATGCCTGATGTACCCCTTCCTGCAGAGATAAGCAGCTGGACTTTGACCTCCTCATTAAGTGCCAGAAAAGTGGGTTTAGTCTTTGGTTACTAATGCCTGTTGGCTAAAACTCTGGGGAGCTGGGCACTGTGCTTCCATTGAGATGTCTTCCCTGAAACTGTCATCCCAGCTTTCATGTGTTCAAAGTCTCCTGTTTATTATCTGTTTCCCCTAACCTCTCTGCTGTAGTGGTTCATTTCCAGGGAAGATCAATAATGGAGTTAAGCTAACTGGGTCTCACGGCATCTATAACAGTGGTTCTTCCACTGCCTTGCTCTTTGGAGGATTTTCATTATGCTGCTCAAAAACACTCCAACATGTTTCAGGGCAAAGGTTGTTAGGCCCTCTTCACTGACTGATTTTTTTCTGTGCTTCTTTTTATCCCTCTAAACAAAATTTATGATCCAGCTCAAGTGCTGAAGGGCTGCTTACTGTAATGCTTCTAACAAAATTTATGCTGAGATCCCCTTCTCCCATGTCATCCAGTTCCTCTGGTTTTCGTGGAAAAAACAAATGAAACAAAATCCCACAAAAACATCTGTGAAGCCAAACACCATGTACCAGCAGCCAAAGGCCCATCCATGCAGGTTATTGTTCTTGTGAGCAAGTTCACATCAGGCTTTCTGGTGTGTTTGCTCTTGGACTGATGGGGCTGCAGATAGAGAGAGAGAGCAGGAGCAAATCTCTTCAGGGTGGAAGAAGCAGTCCCTGTGGGAGGCACAGAGTGGGGGAACCAGCCGAGCACTGCACTGATCTTTGCTCAACATCATCACAATCCAAGGAAAACTGCCCGGTCAAGGGCCCTGTTCTCTTGTGCAAGGAGGTCTTTGGGGTTAGTCCAGGAATAGATGAGAGCCCTCCCAGGAAAAAGAGCCCCCTGAGGAGCTTTCCCGGGTTGACTTCCCTGCCTGAAGCACTGCTAATCTGGGAGTGGGATGCCCACCAGCCTGGAGCAGCCACTCAGCTCACACAGCTGAGCATCCCTGGGCCCTGCATGTGGGGCAGAGGCAGGAGACTCACACATGAGGGCAGGGCAAGGGGCAGAAATTTCCAAGCCACAGCTGGACTTCACAACTGCAAAACCTTCCTGCTGAAAGCAAAGATCAGACTTGTTCTTCCTGGCCTGTCAATAACCAAGTGATTTTTCTTCATTTATCTATAAGAGGTGAGGAAGAGCTTATTCTGCCAGCATAACTTCACCAAGCACAGGTGATCAAAAACATGGACCATTCACTTCTCATAGTTATTGACCAAGAAGCAGCAGATTTTTCCACCTTAATAGTCTTGTTCATTGGCCAGTCAAAAAAAAAGAAGGCTCCAGACAGTCTTGCAAATGATGTCACATCAGCACATGCTCCATTTCCCTTGTAATGTCACTCGCACCAGTGCACATCTACATGCCTTTTAAATACTTCCAGGGATGGGTAACCCACCATGTCCCTGGGCAGTCAGTTCCAATGCTTGGCAAACCTGTCCACAAAACTTTTTTTCCTAATAGCCAACCTAAACCTCCTTTGGTGCAAGTTAAGGACATTTCCTGTTGTTCTATCAGACCTGGTAACCTTTTAACAGCTGAAATTTGATTACAGACAGGAACACTGAGCTCTCTTGTCCAACCAGATCAGATAGCAAGCTAAAGAATATCAAGTCCAGTCAGGAAGAGCATAAAATGTCGCTTGGCTGATGCCAAAAAGCCAATCAATGGACCTGAGCAGCTGTTGATCATAATTTTCTATTATCTAGTTGTTAACACTGGGGCATCCAGGGTTTAGTACTGAGGTCCTGCTACTCTCCTCTATTAGCTTTAAAGGTGCTGCTGCCACCATCACCACCATGCTGCACTAAATCTAACCTTGCCAGGAAATGGCTACGAATTAGGGCTGTTCCCATATGGCCAACTGAGCCTAACTAAAATGGGAAAAGAGTTGTTTTTTCCTCAAAGAGAAAATAGGTTTTGAGAAAGGCACTAACTCAGATGTTGTTGGTCTGATTCCTGTTTTTCTCCTGCTCCTCCTCCTCACACAGATCCAGACCCATTACCTAGACCTTTTGGAAGGGAAGCCATGCTGAACCTAGGGTTTGCTTGCTCCAGCCTTGCTCTGCACTTGGATAGCCAAGGGCAAGGCAACCCAGGCTCTCCAGCTGCTGGGGCTGCATTCTGGGATACAGACCATGGAAAAGATGCAGCCTGGCCAATGCACTATCTACAGGTGAGCAACAGGCCCAAGCTCTGCCTACCAAATGCTGACAAGGAGAAAAGGAGGCTCAGAGTGGATTTTATTGTGCTCTGCAACTACCTGCAAGGAGTGAGCTGGGGGTCAGTATCTTCTTCCAAGAAACAAGTGACAGGATAAGGATATTAGGGAAAATTTCTTCACCAGAAGGGTTGCCAATGTTATACATGGGTAATGCAATAGCTGGCTCTCGCAATTAAGGGAGGAATATTGTGTGTATGTGCAGAGAAGTTGTATTGGTGTATGGTTATGTTATTGTGATTTGTTGTTTGGACACCCTCTGTTCTCCCCACAGTCCCTTTCCCCCCGGTATTGCTGCCCCCAGCCAGCCTGGGCTGTGAAAGGCTCGTGCACAGGGCCCCTCGCATGGAGCAGCTGGGAATAGGGAATGCTGGTTACTGGGAGGCACGGCATGACAGCACCTGACCTCCACTCCAGGGGCAAGAAAGCAATCTCCATCAATGGATGGCAAAGAAGAGCTGAGAGATGGACTTTGAGGGGGCCAGGGTTACCTGATGCTACACCAGGGGTATAACAGGCGGAGCAGTCATTTCGTGAGGGAGCACGCGGCACACGCTCCCCAGGCCGTGCCTTTTTCCTCAGTCAGTTCTTTGGTGAATTTGTTAAGGTTAATAAACCTTGGAGATGTTAAAAGTGAGCGTTGTTTCTCACACCAAGCACTGGAACAGGCTGCCCAGGGAGGTGGTTGAGTCACCATCCCAGGGGGTATTTAAAGCCATGTAGATATGGCACTTAGGGACATGGCTTGGCAGTACTGGGTTAGCAGTTGGGCTCAAAGACCTTATACGTCTTCTTAAACCTAAATGATTCTATAATTCTGTGACAATTTACAGCTCAGCAATCCTAACACCAGGGGCTCACCCTGCCTTTCCCTACTGGTTCAGTGCAAAGAGGCTTAAGGACAGTGCAATGCTGCCATCCCATGCCTTTGGAAACCCAGATCCAGGAATCCCACCTTCCCCCCTTCAAAACCCACTTAGAGTCAAAGAGAGATTTTTTTTTTTCTAAGTACATTTTCTGATCTTCTAGCTTCAGAGCTCAGGCAATGTAGCTGGGTCACAGCTCAAGTTTTGTCTTGGAAAAGGACTTCTGAAATTGAAAGCTGAGCAGCTCACAGCATCCCCTAAACTGGATCCCCAGGCCAGGATCTCCAAGTGCTGGATCAGGCCAGCTGAAAGTCTCCTGACTCCAACAGCAGACCCTGAGAAGGGTTTCATGCCTGGAACTAATTTTCTCACAAACAAAAGGGTATGCCTTTGAGTATGGTACCCCCTGATTGGCTCCTCTCTATGAAGCTGCCCAGAGAGAGGAGTGGGCAGATCTGCAAAGCTCTGCAAAGGTTTGGCAGCCCCAGCACCTCACAGAGATGAGCTCTACCATTCCAGGCCATGGAAAGCAGTACCTCAGCTGGCCCCTTGGAACACAACAGCAAGAGATTTATTTGCTGCTCCTGGTACTTCTATTACAGGACAATGAATGGTCTTTTTTATGCACCTGCTCTCTACTATCATTGTAAACAACTCTTCTCCAGACTAAGATAACTTTATATACCTAAAGATTCCTCAACTAAAAGCTGCTCAGAAGACTTTGATTACCTTCAGTGCCTTTCTCTGTGTATTTTTTTACTCTTTTGTTTGTGGAAGGAGGTGGGTGCAGCACCTTCAGGGCAACCCTTATGGTACCAACATCGGCTCTGTGTTTGTGGAGGAAAAGAATCTTTTTTTTCCAGAGGGGTTTAACACCTCCAAAGCAAGCTTTGAGCATGGTATTCCCAGTCTCACCTGCAGGGTGGGGCGCGTACCTGGGTGCCTGGGCTGCAGGCATTTGCTGGTCGGGAGAGCGGAGAGCGCTGGTGGGAGCGGAGTCTGCAATTCAATCCTGCCATCTGCAGCTCCCGGCTGGAACTGCGGCAGCATCTCCCGCCTGCAGATGGGCACACAGCCCCTTCTTTAAACAACCTTCTCAGGCGAAGTTTCTGGGTTTAAAATTCCCGGAGGCGAGAGAAATAGGGCTTGAAGAGGAGTGAATATATTGTAAATGAAATAAAGTCTTTTGTCGAATGATTAAGTGGTTAAAACACACACCCCTGACAAATTGAGCTTAGCCTCGGGGAGTGTTTGTTTATCAGCAGTACAGGGGGCTTTTAGCCGTATTGTTTCCCAGAAGTTCTTATGCAATCTATCCATTTCAAGGGGGAAAAAAAAAGTTTGTTCAAATACTTTGCCCAGGAAATTCCAACTTGTCAAAACTTTGCATGCCTTCAATGCTTTTTTCATTAAATCATAGAATGGTTTGGGTTGGAAGGGACCTTAAAGATCAATGACCCACCCCCAGCTGGATCCCAGCTTAACTCTGGGAGCTGTCATAATCCCCATCCAGATCTCACCACTTCAGATCCCTCTGCTGGAGGAGAACATTGTGCTCCATCCATCTGAACTTCTGTATTATGCATGACATGGCACATCCCTGGATTAATGAAGTCTTCATTAAATCACATATCTCATCAAAAAAAGAGAAACAATCTGTTCCTGACCTAAAAATTTCTACATCTGACTTTCTACCACTGGGTACACTTGAGTCTCAGGCCTCTCAAAAATCTCTTCCATTGTTCAGTCAAAAGTAAAAGGGAGTTTTGGAAATCCTGTCCCCTTTTTTATTGACTCACTGTGGAGCTAGAGAAGGAAATAATTCTTCTATGCCTTGATTGATTGAACAGAATCAATTCATCCATAAAGTGTTTTGAAAACCATGAATGTCTGCACAAAGGCCTAATGCCAGTTATTTTTTTGTTAATTCTATGTTAGAAGTACATCATTATATTCAAATAATCAAAGGCTATTGTTTAGTATCTCACGCAAAATTCCCATCTCAGTAACAGCCGTTTGCTCATTAGAGAAATGATTTTTTTTTTTATGTGTGACTCATGAATCCCTCTAATGTAGGTCAGTGGGAATGTGTGTCAATCCACCACTGGCCTGGCAGCACAGAGGGCACACCCTGAGGCACAGCCCTGATGGCTCAGTGATGATACCACAGCTTCCTGAACCTTTCAGCAGCTTTGCAAGCAGCTTCTGGCCCTTGCCTTCCTCTGTTTGGCGCTTCCAGCTCAAGAAAGCAAAGTTGTTTCCTCAGCCTGCTGCCTCTTGGATGTGACTGCTGTCCAACAGCATGACCCTCTCCCAACCTCAGGGACAAGGAGAGTAATAAGGCCTTAAAGTGAAATTGCACAGGGATAAAAGCCCAGAAATTATTTTTACAAATGTGGTTTAATGGGAAAAGGCTTCTTCTATCTCATATTCTGATTTTGGTTTTAAACCCAGCCCGCTGTCTAAAAAGTGCCTGCAAAGCCATGCCTTCACGTCTCAGCAGCAGAGCTGAGTGATTGCAGATGTCTGCCTTTCCTAGGACTTGTTCACATGGAGTGAACATTAAGTAGGAGAGCTGGATGCATCGCCTGCTCCAAGAGCTGAGCCAGAAGTGCTGTTTCCCAGCATCTGTTAGCAGCTGTCAGGTAAGCTGTCTGTCTCCCCTGGAGGGACACGGGGTTTGTAAGTCCTCCAGAAGGTTATCCCTGGAGCAGTGGCAGAGCCTGCAGGAACAGACTTTCCCATGGATGTGGTGACCCAAGCCCGCATGCAGAAGTATGCCAAGGTCTCCTAGTTTGCCTGGTGTGACCTTCCCAGGCCCCATGAGGTTTCCAGGGCAGTAAAACACAGAAACCTCCCCAGAGCACCTCTGCAGTCACCTCTGGCCCAGGCACTTGCTGGAGGCGTTGGTGCTTGCACCAGGAAACCTCCGCAGTGGCACAGAAAGTGCTGCCTTTGCTTCCCTGTACCCAGCCCCATCCATGCCCAGCTTCATACTCACTGCTCCTCTTTATTCCAGCCAGGCCACCTGTTGTCCTCCTGCCCCATGAAAGTGCAGGGAGTTTCTGATGCCTCCTTTTGGGAAGGAGGAATGATGTCAACCCCTCCCCAGGCCAGAGCTAACCCCCAAATGAGGAGTTTGAAATGCTGAATGTTACAAAGGCCACTTAGAAGTCCAGAATTCTCTTCTGCTGCCTTTAATGAGAATTCTGCCTGGCAACCAGGGCCCAGAAGAAAATGTCCTGGTCCACCACAGCACATTGTTCCTCTTAGCTTCCTAACATATTCAGCCTGATGTGGAAGGCTTTGTCCAAGGGACTTCTGTGGTAACCAGTGATATCTAGGAGCTACAGGTAAGGTGTCCAATTCATCTTCTCAATTTGATTAAACATTGTACTGACCTTCACTGATCACCCTAAAAGCTTGAAAGCTTTATCTTTTTCCAGTGGGGGGCAAAAAAATCCTTTGGTTTCATCTGATATAATAATGAGAAGGGAAGCTTTTATGCCAGTGTCTAGGAGAAAAAAAAAATATCAGAAAAAGAAAAATCTGGTACTCACAGCTACAATTTTCTTTTATTCATTCTTCCTTCAATGCAGTAAAATCAAGACAGCCTGATAATCTCAGTTTCACTTCATATCTCCTATCACCTCGGAGTTCTAGAGTACATGGAATGCTGGTTTGAAAAAATAAAAATCCACAAAAATTAAAAACAAAAAACAGCTAGACACATTAATGTTTCTACAGGTTTCTACAGGTTAATGACTTGTTTAGGTGTTTAGGTCTTGCAAATCATATACACCATTGGTCAGCAACGCACCTTCCTGCTCCATGGGTGGAGATGTAACTTGTGTCCCTCAGAGATAAGGAGAAAGGGTTTTAGGCCATGAAATCCAAGGGTGATGAAGAAGGTTCACCCCACACCTCTGCCTCCCACCTTGTCTTGGCGTTTCTCCCTTTGTGGAGCTGGGAACCATCGTTACAGCCCAGCTCCTCAGCATCAGGCAGACAAAATAAGAGGAGAGGAGGGTGGATATAAGACACAGGATGGGCAAGAGCCATTCCTCACACTTTTTACTGCAATATTCCTGCAAATTTTTTATTGTGAGAAAGCTCTACTCCACTAAGCTGCTTTTTCCCTGATTTCAGGCTAGAAGATCGTTTGCAATCTGCTCTGCTGACTCAAAATGCCAATGGGATATCACCCTAGAGAATACATATTCTATTGAATACCAAGTACCTTTCATATAGGCAATAGCATTCCTTCTCTTTCTCCGTGGTAGGTATTTCAGCTCAAACCCTGGGAATGCTTCAGGAGATGCATTCATCATCTGGCTGAATAATTCAGACCATGGAGATGATATATTTCCTCCCCTTTTCTTGAATGCATTGCTTTTAAATGCATAATACTGTTTGCACAATAATCTTTCATCTTTCTCAGCCAGCCATGATACAGAGGTATTTCTGTGGCAGCTTTGCCTTTGATGCTGGGTGGCATCAAATCTAATGGATGGCATGTAAAGCAAGGAAATTTTATTTCCTCAGGTGAAAAGCTGTATGTATTATTTAACCAGCACCAGCCTTATATGGACCAGTTCTTTCAGGGAAGGGACATGAGCTGGCTCTCCCAGACCTTTGGTATCCCAGAAAAAAAGTCAAGTTTCCTTGGGATGCTACAGCAAAGATCGTTCTGGGAAGAAGGGGCAAGGGAAGGACTTGGATTTCAGCCTTGCAGTACTTCAGCCCTTCCCAGGGCCTTTGTGAGGAGCAGGTTTCTCTGTGCCAAGAGCTGCGAGCAGTGAGGTGGGAGCTCAGGCCAGGGAGCCTCTAGATGTCACTGCCAGGCAGCAGAAATGGACCCCAGAGCCACAGCGGGCTGGGGACACCTGGTCCAGGCACAACTGGTGGCACAGCTGGCAGCAGGGACACGGGGTGGCAATGGCCAGCCAGGGTGGGGGGGCATTGGGAAACCTACTCTGAAGAGGCTGCTGTGCTTTGGGACTGTCTGGGCATCCTCCTCCCAGGGCTGAAAAGGTGCAGCTGTTGCAGGGTGGACCAGGTGCAATGAGTGCAGCCAGAAACTGCAGGTTAAGGTATTTCATGTAAGGAATTGCCAGGTGAGAGTGAAATGTTTCAGCAGCAGCCCTGCAGCAAAGAGATCCTAAAGACAGGTGCTAAGGCTATGCTCAATAGTGCCAAATAGGGCTGGCATCCCCTGTTGGGATCCAAGGAGCAGGGAAATTAGAGGATACATATAAGCCAGAACTTAGAATCAAATACACGGTTCAATCTAAGGCCCTGGGAGAAGCTTCCAAGTTTAGGTGCTAGAATCAAGAATGTAGACTCATAGTCAAAATACAGACATGTTAAGCTAGATAAAGAAAAGTTCAGAGTTTAGAATTTAAGATATAGAGAGCATAGAAGTAACTATAAAGGTGACGAGAAGTCTGTAGGATGGATTTGTGTGGTAGAGCAAGATTGGTCAGAAAAGGTCACATTATTGCTAGATGAAATTTCTTATTATTGTTTAATGATGTAAACATCCTAGGTGTTAATATTCTGTTGGTTAATAGGTATTTAAAGGATGATGCAAACTAGAGTCCCATGATTTCTAGCCGTGCTTTCAACAACCCCCCACCAGAGAAATGATCCCAGTATTTGTCTGTGCCCCTGCTAAGCCACCTGAACATGGGAGGAGTCTCTCTTGATAGAACTTCCATCTGCTTCCTACTCAGAGAAGGACAGGTACCACTTTTGAGAAAGGGTCACCATCTCGCTGAGGGCAGCAGCAAGAGCTGAGCGTTCCCAGGCATCCCTCCAGGCTGCACACTGAAATATCAGCCCCTCAGTGCTACACCCTGCTTGAGAGAGGCCTGCGAGTCTGCATGCCCATGCTCAGGGCATTTGCAGAGGCTGTTCCTTGCTTTGAGAAATGCATTGCATTAAGAAACAAAAATAAAAATCATTAGTGCACACCACAAAGTGCACGGGTCACTGGGCTGCTCAAAGGCAGGGTCTCACCCAGCCTTCCCATCTCCAGCCATGCATGTGGTTGTAGAATAATGAGCCTTTTTTTTTTTTTTTCCCTTGGAAAGTGTTATAGTTTTTCTGTATAAATTGCTGCAGCAGTTTCTCTGTGAGAGACCTGAGGCACAAACAGAGGTAGAGAGGGAGGTATAGTTGCTCCAAAACTGGCCATGGACACTCCCAGTCTCCCATGCCACAACAGCAAGATGTGCTCACTGAGGTGTGGGCATCAAACCACAGCCTCCAAGGTGCCTGGGAAAGCCTTGATCCAGGCTGCATGCTCAGGAAACTGACCCTGTAGATAAGAATGAGAGAACTTCCTCCTCTGTCCATCTTGGCATGATATGGGCACAGCCTTTGCCAGGCAGATGTAAGACATGGGGCCTTTGGGCCTCAGGAGAAGGGCAGTAAATAGCAGGGCTCCAAGATTACATCCAGAGATTATTCTTAGGGGGTCAGCTATCACCACTCTACAGCAAAGTCCTTCTGAAGCTAATGGTTGGCTTAGATCCTACCTAATTTCATCAGCTCTATATCCCATCTCCTGTGCTAGGGAGTTCAGCATCACTAATTTCATCTGCTTCAGCCTGCTTCTTACCCTCTTGAGGGCTTCAGCCTCATGAAGATTTAAAAATAGAGCATTTGTTCGAGGTCCTTCTCTTCAGTTTCTAACAGCAGATTCTCTTAGGGCTTTTCAGACTTGTGTCCCTGAGGACTAGGAACTGATTTTAATCAAAAAAATTGGAGAAGATATTATCATAATTGGATGAATCTCAGAACCTTCACAAGTGCCAGAAACCTCATGGGGACTGCACTCACATTTCAGAGCTGGCAAACACAGATGAAGGGGCCTGAAGGTTTTAATAGGGGCACCATCCCCATAAAGTTGGCCTTCGCAGCTTAATCACACAAAGACAAAATGTAGAAGTTTTCTCTCTTTATCTAACACCCCACTGATCTGAGCTGCCTTTGTTTTCAGTGTTGGCCCCAGTATTTGTGAAATGTATTAAACTTCTTGTTGCTTTTGGAAATAATAGTCACTGCTGTATTATGGCCAAATCATTGCTTTTCTCCCTTATTGACCCTTTTTTTTTTCAGGCTACCAAACACCCTTGACTTTGTCCGTGGGATGGTTAATCAACAAGTCTGTCAAAATGATGGATTCCTCCTGAATTGTTGCTTAATTAGCTTGGTTGGAGGTATAAATCAAGTGGAATACCAATTCTTCCAATGCCACAGACAGGCAGCCATGCTCAGCTTGACAGCAGTGAGTTATTACTCTGCTCCAGTGCAAGATCAGCCTGCAGGCACCAGCCTGAAAAGCCAGAGGGGCCATGGCTTGGTCCCTGAGAGTGCTGGTGTGCACAGAGCCACACACAGCTGGGTGAAGGGCTGGTGGGATGGAGCTGAAGGGGGGCTCTGCAGGGGCCCTGTACTTGGGGACACTCCCCAGAGCATCACCTCCAGCAGCTGCTCACGGGGAGACAACTCATGGACAGGTGATGTTTCTCACCAGGAGAGGCTGGTGTCTGTGCCTGCTCTTTAATGAAGAGGAGACATTTCAGTCTGTGGCCAGGCTGAGTTATGAGACAAGGATCTTTGTCTCCTGACAGGCAGAATTGCCTTCCACAGAAGGCAATTACGCATCACAACAAAAGGAGAAGTAATACATCGGCTGCAAATTAAGATTTTTAAGATTAACCTTAATGGCTTGGTATTTTTATAGATGAGACTTTCACACATCAAGAATGTATTTAAACCAGTCGAGCTGAATTTTGCAACTTTAACAGAGATGACTTCTCTGTAGCTACGAAGAGCTTGTTCCCAGCAGGTCTGAGGCGTCTTGAGCACGGATGAACTGTGTGGTGGAAGTCATCCAGAAGTACTTGAAGTATTTCAATTATCCTCTTTGAATTCCCAGGCTAAGCTACATAAAACTTTCTCCGAAATTATTCTACTAATAAACCTTTTTAGCAAAGCATATTTATTTTTCCATGGCCCCCTTTTTTATCCTCTCTCTTTGCCAACATTTGCAGAGGGCTTAATTAGTGATTAACGATTTCAGGTGGGATGTGTAAGTCCTGCTTTGGAGAAGGAATCAGTTTGTTCCAAAGTTACTGAAAAAATTTAAAAATAGTCTGATTTTACTGGTTTCCCCTTGGTCTAATTTTCAGTGGATGAGTAGGTTCAGTGGCCCCTCTTGCCTACCTACATGAGTAATGCTCTCCAAGCTGCTGAATGAGGCAGTGACACAACACAGACTGACCTTGTGATACCAAAGATCTGGATTTCATCTTTACCTTGTGATGTAGCTGTTGCTCCAGTGTGCAACATCTCCCTGCCAAACGGGTAAATCTGTTGCTAACGTGTGGATGCTTCAGTGGAAACCTGTGCAGAGGGTCTGGGTGAGGCATGGTGTGAATTATATTGCCATGGAAACCGTGGATTTCTTTCATCCATTGACATTTGCATCCTTCTTTTTTGGCATTTTCATAAATAGAGTCTTCAAAGATCTTTTTTTTTTCCAATAGCTGAGTGGAATAGATCACTACATTTGCTGTTAACATCATGATAAAAAAGTATGAAAATGAAGTTCATGTGTGGGTACAGAAAAGTTACGGTTACTTTGCAGGTTTAAGTTAAATTTTCGAGCAGGAATTATGTCTGAAGAAGTCCTACATTTTTAAGACATCAGGACAGAGGAAGAGAATGCAGTTCAGATAAACTTTTCTATTCCCAGACAGTCTCAATATAGATTCTGGAACTCAGAAAAAAAGCGCTGAACAATCTGTTCTATATCTCTAATATGCCATCCTATTGCTGTTGCAAATGAAATGGAATCCCTATAGTTGATAAACTCAAAAATGCCCAAGACTTTTTTTTTCCTAATTTATTAATAAAAAGTATAAAGAAAATCGAAAAGTTTCCGGTGTTATTTATGAATCATTACTAATTTCTTCAATCATTTTCTGGCACTTATAAATGGCACACAAAAAAATTAAGAAATAATTCAAATAAAACTGTGTCTTAATTTTTTCTGTAACCTACATCTTATACACTCCTTTCACACAAAAGACATGGGTCTGTTCTTTTTCGTAGTGGAGTTAATGGAGCTGTTCCTAACTTCTGTACTATTTACAGGAAGATGAGAGGAGATTACAGTCAACACTTCCAGCTTGCCCAAGGAGTGCTTTCTTTAGCAATTCTTCTCTCTCTAAGGCACCTCCAGTTTGCCTGGAAAGGACTCTTCATCCCAAAATCTGAGTACCACCAAGCATAAGGACACCTGGCTTCACTCCTTCACTGTGGATTTTCAAGAACTCCATGGATGGCTTTTGTATGTGATGGCCTTGGGCACTGCTCCACTGAGGAGGAAGAAAAGTCACCTAAAACAGAGGTAAAGAGACTCACTCAGAACACAGTTAGCTTCAGGTCAGCCTTTAGGAACCACTAATGGGAATATTTTTGCCAAGAGAATTTTTTCAGCGAACGTCAAATATGTTTTCCCACATCATAACAGTTTGTTAGGTTCCAGTTTTAATAGTTCCAATCCTCTGAGGGTCCTGTGCCATGACTGCCCAGGCTCCAGCAGAAAGTGCCTGCTAAATTGCTCAAGTGAACTGCTTACAAACATCCTACAGGCAGGATTTCATTCCAAACCGGTAAGTGAAAATTATGATTAATTATATATTCCCAGAAGTTATGATCAGTTTATGAATGATTCATGAAAAAAAAAAGATTACTAAATAGACTATGAATATAATTTGCAAGCAATAATTTAAGCAACTTCATCTCCAAAGGCGAGGTCCTTCTCATATTTACCTAATGATAGTCTGCAGTGCAAGTGTGGGGTGCAGTGTTGTGTATATTCTGTTTCCACGCATTAACACATCAAAATGCAGGTCTGCACTGTCCCACAGCTCTGAATGCAAAGGACAGACTTTCAAACAAACAACTGTTTGCAAGCAGAGCTCAGGCATCACAGTGCTGGGTGCTAAAGCCCAGCTCCTGCCATAGCTGGACACACTGGATGTAACCAGGAGCCAAGAGAGAGGGGCAGCAGGGCACAAATGTTGTCCTGGAGTCAAGGTGAGAGACATGGAGCCATCCCTGCCTTGGCTCTGAACCAACCATGCTTCCTCCCTGGGAGAGTGTAATTTAGACCCCAGTTATACATTTCCTCTTCCAGCTTCTCACCAAAGCTGGCTTCAAGTGGAAACTGCCTTCAGAAACAGGATGTGCATATTACTTATTATTGTAATTCCTGTCTATAGGAAGGCTTATCTGGATGCAGTGTGTGGATTTCAAAGAATGTCATGGGTTTGGGTTTTTTACTCCCATTTTTGAACCAGGCTGATAAGGAAAGTGTCTGACTTTGCCCAAGGATGCTCCACAAATTCCTGGGGTCAGCTGCCCCTTCACTGCACGTTTTTTTCTAAGGATTCGGCTTCCTCCCTGCTTTCTCCTCAGTGACAAATGTTTGGGACCAGCACTAACACTTTAACACTGCAACTGGAACAATTGCATCATAGAGGGTTAGCAGAAGCACGATGGCCGAGATGGTTCTTGGATGTATAAACAACACAAGTTTTGCAGGAAAAGGCAGACTCTTTCATGAGAAGCAAGCAGCAAAACTGTAAAGTCCAGAGGAAAGAAATCCCTCTCTAGGCCTGACATGAAGGGAGTAAACATCAAAAGAAACACAAGGTAAGGACTGTTGTTCAAATGTAAACCAAATCACGCAATTCTGGTAAAAATGTGAAATCAGACTGACCAAGAAATCTAAGTTACTTTCTATGCCTACTCTCTATTTGATTATACATTTGCTGCTGTGTAAGATACGCAGAGGTAATTGCACCCCTCAGAAGACAAACTATAAATTCTGCTCTCTCATCTCTTATCTCAGGTGGGGGCAAGTTTCTAGCTGAGCCATTGGTGGTCTGCTTGACTGGTAAAGTCTTCAGCAATTAGTCAGAAAAAGTAGCCCAAAGTCCAATTCCCTTTGAAGCCCTTCTCATGCTGCAGGTCTCACCTCTTTCCCTCTTCCTCTCACAGCTTCTTCTCTTAAAACCCCCCATAACCCCAGGCTGAGCTTCCTGCAAGGGCCCCACCCTCTCTTGTCAGCACTGAGGAGATTTCTTACCATGACTTCTGGCATCCCTCTAGGTGTACATGACAAGAGTCAGCCACTGGAAAAAAGAGAAGAAAAGGTGCGTTTAGAGAGTGATGGTACAGCAAGTCTTCAGACTTGTCTCAGGACCTTCAGGGGTGACCCAGGGACTGTAGTCCTTTTGTAGTGCACAGGATAGTTAAGGGATTTTGGAACTGCCACTTTCCCTCATTACAATTCAGACCCAGAAACTCTTTCCATATGTTGTTTTCCATGATAAATTATTGCAGCAGCTGCAGCAGGAGCAATTGCTGGGAGAGGGTGGCACCTGCCTGATTGCAAGTGGAAGAGATAGCAACTTCTGGGAACCTGGCTGTCCTACAGACTATCCTATAAAATAGGTTCAGGTCCTCTGCTTGCAAACTGTGCTCTGCCCTTGGTGCAAAACAGATTTAATGAACAATGAGGCTCTGCACTAACCGCAGAGTGTAAACAGGAGCTGGCAAGATTGTAAAAGGCTTTTTTAAAAAATCTTTTTAAACACTGGGTTGTCAAATAACAGTTCCCCAGACTGATAAAATGCAGTACTCAGGCATATCACTATGGAGCACAGCAGGATTTTGCTTCAGACTAGCTGATAAAAAGCCTGATGTATCCCTATCCAGCGAGCTATCCTTCAGGCTGTGCTTTTAAGACAAACAGCAGCAGCAAGCATTTGTCTGCTGTTTCTTTCTTAAAACCAAGATGTTTTGCAATTTGGGATTAACAGATGGGGCAGTTAGAAATGAGGGCATGGATTTTTTTTTTTTTTGTCACTTCCCCAAAGTCACTTTGAGCAGTGCTCCCAGCAGTGACAGGCTGGTGTCAGTAAGGGAAGACGCCATGGCTTGGCTAGGGATGGCCACCTCTGAGCTGTGCACCAGTGGGGCCAGGAGCTCCAGGGAAACAGGACATACTTCCAGCCAGGCAAAACCTCCAAATCAAGATACATCACACATCATCTTTAACTTCACTTCTGCTAACATGTGCTCCCACTTTGGAGCTGGAAAGAAGAGAAGGAAGGAGCATTCTTACCTCGATTGCTGTCATCAAAATTTGTGATCCACCCTGTGCTAAGTTTTGGAACGCATCTAGGGGCAGAACAAAAAAAAAAATTATTTCATGAGGAAGAGGCAAGAGTGCAATGCAGATATAAGGCTGTGGCAGTTGAGGAGCAGAGATGCAATCCCTGTGCTGGGATGCTCTGCCTGGCTCAGGTGTCCTGCCTGGCCACATCTCATCTTTGTGCTGGGTGCCCCTTCTGCCTTGGCCATCGGATCACAGCCTGGGAAGACATCCCAGTTTTGGGGCCAGAATTTGGCAGAAGTGTAGGGACAGGCAGCACTCAGTGTGGCTGCTTTCATCTCCTCTCATAATTTGTTTCAATTGTTTTCCTGCCTGAAGACTGACAGGAGGACGGTGAACTAATGAAACACATCTTCCCACAGGGAAACTTTCTGTTGGTCCTTTTCCATCCTCCCTGGCAGTGAGTGATCACAGTGTGCCCTAAAGAAAGTGATTCTCTTGAAGTCATTAGTATGCCTTGCAAGCTTTTTGCAGGGAATATAAATGCAGATGCCGCTGTTATTCAGCTAGAGTTTGAAATTAACATTGCTGGAAGTTTTTTTGACAGAACACTTTGCCATCAGAAAATTTAAATCCATTCAAATATTGTTATTCTATGTGCATATTTATATTGCAGTATGTCTAGGAGAAGTCTTCAAACCCAAGTGCTTGGATAAACTCAAAACACACTATTTTGGGTTTTTTTATTTATTTTGAAATTACTTTTCTCCTAGAAATGGGCTGTTATAAACAGTAATAAAAAGTTGAAACAAATTTAAGTCTGTCTATCCTTGAATGACATTTTTCTGGGAGCCTGCAGTTTCCCACCCAGAATGGAAAAGACTTTGTAAGATTACAGATGTTTTGAAACCAGCCCAGCCTTAGGCTGTTGGGAGAGGGTAGGAACAGGGCACAAGGGCCCATTGTTCACCTGCCCTTTAGGAGGCCACCAGAGCTACCTGCACGGCCCAGAGCAGGGGGGAAAGGTGGCACATCCGGCCTACACCGCTCTGAAGAAAGGCACAGAACAAGGAAATCCTTGCGTCGTGCCCAGTCCCTTGACAAGTCTGTATTTGCAGGGTTGGGCTGGCACCCAGCAGTCTTTTCAGGAAAAAGTGGCAGCGCTGAAATTACCTCCTCTGGGCAGAGGTAAGTGCCTCTTTACTGCTTCATTAACTCCAGTTAAATAGAATTTGCAAAGAAGCTGCCGCTTTTGGTTTGGGTCTCATCTCTGGCTATCTTGAAAGGATGAGTAATGATTTAATGGGACAGATTTTATCTTCCCTGCTGCATTCACATCATCATAAAAGTTGACTGCCTTTTATTCCCACTTGGCACCCTTATCTTCTCCTGTAACAAACTTACTCACAATGATCTAAAAAGTTTGAGAAATGTATTCCACATTAAACCCTCTGTAAAGTGATAACTGAAAGAGTAGAGAGCATTTTAAGATTCCTATTATAGACAGCAATGAAACTTTAAGAGACTCCTTTCCACATGGATGCAAAGGATTTGTCTTTACATTGGCACTTAAAATGTAAAAGGATCTTTTTTCAAATGAAAAAAAAAATACTATGGCACTAATTTAGGCATAAAAACTTTCATCTACAGCAAGTGACATGTATAATCACAAAAAATGGGTGTTTACAAGCTTTTTTTTTTAATAATGAAGGCATTAAAATCAGGACACGCTCTGATTTTACACTTTCAGTGCTGCTTCTGCTATACTCCTTTGAAATGGGATTTTAGGCAGTGTCATCCAAGCAGATCTGCTGACCACTATTGCCCCATTAAACATCAGTGCTAAAAACACATGGGAGAAAATGAACACTCATTTCCATGCACTGTTGAAACCCAGCTCATTCCAAAGGTGAAATAAATTGCTGCAGCGATGTTCCAGCACAGGGGTCACAGTTGCTGACTTTAACTACCAATATCTCCAGTCAAAATACTTATTATTAGAGTAGCAAAAATTACAATTTTGTAAAAGAGAATTTAATTTCCTTTCAGGTGAAGCCTCATTTATGGACACTCCCTCCTTGCAAGTGCCAGCCAATACTGGAATGCAACACAGGGAATGGGTTTATTAATCCACAGAGGATACTGGACTTTCTCCTTACCAAAAAACAGAGAGAACTTTACTGAACACTAAACTGCTCTCTAGCAGCCAGTTGCTCCAGTGGACAGGAGATAAATCTGGCTCCTGGCAAACAGGCTGCTCAAAGAGCTGCCTGGGCCAGGCCTGGACTTGGGGCAGGTGTGTCACCTCCAAGCTACGCTGTTAGACACGTATTATTGCACCTTGTGTCATATCCCCTGTCCCGTGCTGCTGCTCTCAGCCTGGCTTTGCAGGCTGTCCTGCTGGCTGGTGCCCTGGCAGGTGCCGGCACTGAGGTCTGGAAAGGCTGACCTGGAAACAGAGACTAGGTGGAATAAAAGAACAAAAAGGTATTTATTGAAAGGATCCAGCTTGGGCAGTGCAGGAACCTCACCAAGGCCACACCCAAGTCAAACCCACAAATGGTCACAAAGAAATGGACAACTGGTCACGAGGTCTCACACTTTTATAGGTTTTGGTCCATTAGCATATTGGAGTTAATTGTCCAATAATAGCTTCAGGTTATGAAGCTCCATCCTCCTTGTTCCCTCTCTTCCTTCACTGTTGTTCACACTCTTGGGCCTAAAATTTGTCCTTGGTCCCCAGCTAGAAAGGAATTGTTTTTTCTCCCTACTCTGTGAAGAAAGCTTACCAACCCTTAATGTGAGGCCCAGAACTACACACTAAAGCCGCACAGAATCCGAAAAATAAAAAAGCTAAAACTTCAGGCGTCGGCACTCACGGCTCATGGTGTCGAGGCGCAGCATGCAGCACAGGAAGTCGGAGAAGCCAAGCCTGCCGGCAGCATCGCCATAGCGCAGCGTCATCAGGCGCAGCAGCTGCGCGTCCGTGGCCAGGCCTGCCGAGGGAAAACACGCTGGGACCACTTCTGATGGCCTCCTGCTCCCTGCCCAAGCTGGGGACACCCTCAGCCCCCCGCCCTGCCACGCATTCCTGGACAGCCTTTCCCCCCGCTTCGTGCCTCAGAGTCGGGGCAGGGTAAAGGAAAACCAAAGTCGCCTGACTCACCGACTGCCATTGTGGCTTAAGCCAGCGAGCCGCAAACACTGAGCTAACTAATCTAGTGTTATCTTGCTTTGCCTTTTTAGCTTTTATTTTCTGTAAGAAAGGGTGATTTTCTTTGGCTCCTAACTGTAAAAGTCTGAGCGTAGCATTTACAATACCACTGTCTCTTTCTGCTAAAGAGGCAGATGCTGCATGCGCAGGCTATTATGCTGCATAGCTTGTCTGGGATTCTCAATTTTTACATTTTCTCTTCTATTAGAAAATGGTGAAGGGTGCATTTCTTTTTTATTAGCTGATTATTCAGTATTTGTGTCGCAGTCTGTTTGGATGGAAATTGGTATTCAATTGAATGAACAAAAATTGCTTTTTAGAATGATTCTTTTATTAGTTAAATAAAACTATCCTAAATGTGCTGGCTATATAAGAGGAATGATTTAAATATATTTTGCACTAAAAGCTGATTTGCAAAACAAAAGGGAAATTTTCTGCAGAGAGCTGGACTGATAGCTTTGGTTTAATGCCTTCTTTGAGACTTCAGAAAAGTCTCATTTGCTCACTCCAGGTTTTAGTAGCTCAGCTGGATGTGAAGTAACTTTCCTGATTTTTCAACCAGCTCTAAACTTTTCAGTTTTAAATGAACTCATCATAGAGCTAAATTAGTTGAAAAAGCAGAAATAAAAGAAATGGCTTCTCTGCACCTGTGTAGGGAGAGAGAGAGAGAGACAATGGAAGTGGTTTAGTACCACCATTGATGAACTCTGGTTGCATGAGCCTAGTTGGAGGTCTCCAGCAGGAAGCAGGTACACAACACTGAGTAATTAAAGAATGGAAATACATTTGGGCTTAAGGCTGAAGATACATTTCAAATTAAGGTAAACTTGATTTTATATTCCTTTCAAAAGAGACAAAATAGTAATTAAAAATAAATCTAATTAATGAAATGTCTTCTTTGAATCAGGTTTTAAACCACTGAAGCATTGAGCAATGAATTCTATTTTTAACCTTTTGAAGACAGTGGGAATTCAATCAAGCTCTCTCCAGAGAGCAGATTCCAGCAAATATTGCTTATGGGATGCTACAATCAAGTCTTACACTAGCAAAACACCAACAATTTGGCCTGCTCAGTGTGGGATACACTTGCTCTGAAATCTGCTCACTTGGCAATTAACGTCATCAACAAGACTGAAGGGTCAGTCCTCTCTGTTCCCAAGGCTTGTCAGCTGCTTTGTAAGACTACTCCCCAAACCTTTTATCTGCTGGATTCCTCTCTCTGGTTTTAGCCAAGCTTTTAATTACTGACTTGGTGTTTCCCTATTTATAAAAATTATTTTGAATCAATTACTGTTGCCAAAGAGGAGTTAGTAAATATATCAGGCCAGTGCTGCTGCATTTCAGGGCAACACTGCTGTTAATGCAGCTGGCCTGCTTTACACCCTGATCCACTATTATTATTGGAAGCATTAGGAAAACAGTGAAAATTAAGCACACACTGCAGTGTTTTGTTGGGTAAAGCACTGAACACTTCAGAGACCAGCTGGCTAGGAGCTGGATTTAGATGCATTAGTACCATTCTCAGAAGTAGCACCAAGCTCCCAAATGCCTTCTGGGGTTCCTGCTCAAAAGCCAGGACAGGGATCATCCCATTGCCAAGCCAGATTTAAATGCAGATGTCTGGCTCAGAGGGCAGCAAGAATGAGCTTGTAATTTTTTTCCCCACTCAGAACTACTTGTAGTCAAACATGTACTGAATTTGTCATTTAACAGTGTCTTTTTATCCCTTCAAACAGCTGAATTGTTTTGGCTGACAGGACTTTTCCATGTACAATTTTCCTCCCAGTTTTACACTTTAGCATCCTTCTCACAGAATGGCCCTGGCAACTTCTCCTTTGACATTTGGCATATCAGTGCAAGACAGACAGATGCTGATGCTTTGCCCAGTTCTCAGCAGCAAAAAATTTATATATGCATCTCCCCAGCTAATGGCCTCCAGGGATAGCAATCCTGCACCAGCTTCCTCCTGGGACAGCACTCCGAGCTCCAGGCAGTCAAATGGGAGCTTCTTTACTGTACAGTTAAAAGGGGCTCGCTGTGTCAGAGATGTACTTCATGCACAAAGCCTCCGTTGAGACGACTCGGCTAAAATGCTTCACTCGTGCTCTCACAGAGAGTTTCAGCACTCAGTAGCCAACAGAGGTCAGTGCAAACTAAATAAATGCCTGTCGGTGTGGCTTTCCCTTCTAGACTTAGTCACTGCCCTGGAGAGAAACTGCAGGAACTGAGGCAAGTGCAAGAACCCCCTCCTCCTTTTTCCTTTCCTCTACTGGATGTTCCATCCATGACCTAGAAGCTAGTCTGGCCAGTGCTGCCCTTCTCTGCATCTCTCTGCTGGCTCTCAAGCACAGACCTCTCAGAAGACCTGTGATCTAGCTTGCGTCTCTGTGAAAAATCCAAGCCACTTTCTCCCTAAAGGTCTTTTTTCTTTCCTCTTTTTTTTTTTTTCATTCTTTCCTTCGCTGCCACAGGAATAGGAAAGGGAGCTGCTTGGCTCCTCTGAGCGTACCTGCCGCCTGTATGGCATTCTTCAGTTCAGCTGCATTAAGAAATCCAGAACGGTTTCTGTCTTCCTCGATGAAGATATCCTAAAATACAGTGCAAAGGCAGATTTCAAGCTCTTACTACCATTTACCACATTTACTACTACAACCAGGTATGTATGTTTTCATCCCTTAATAAATATGCTGCAAAGTTCAACAGCTGAGATGGGGTGGCCATGACAAGAGAGACCCATTTTCAGAAGGCTCTGACAGAAGGTTACTGGGTAAAACAGAATGTTTCTTACTGTGTAAAAAATCCCACAGTTTGGGGTGGACAGAAGCCTTTTTGCTTTCCTAACACACCACAAACCCAATTTGAGGTGCTGTCAGTGGGAAGAGCACCATATCTAGATGGGGAACTAGGTGGTCTCAGACCATCTTAAGAAGGCTGGAACAAATTGGAGCCCACCCAAACCTGAGCCTTGAGGAAACCCTCCTGTCCTGCACCAAGACTGAGGGAGAAGGACCTGACACAGAGAAGTTGCCATGCATGTCCTGAAGGATTTAGGTGGGACCCTAAATATGTCACAGCTTCCAGTGCTTATCCTGGAGCAGAAACATTTATCCGAGACAAGCTTTCATCAGATCCTATACATTTCCACTACGAACAGCAGAAATGCGGAAATAACATTTTTCAGGTGTCTCCATTCAAGAGCTCATTTCAACTTAGAAAGCTTTTCTTAAAAAAAAAA
>VXBQ01008789.1:785590-969937 GCA_013400175.1 Phainopepla nitens | reverse complement strand
AAAAAAAAAAAAAAAAAAAAAGAAAGAAAGAAATTGCCAGTGGTGGCACAGACATGGAGATTTCCATCAGATTCTGAGCCTAATTGGCCTTCCTCAATGTTCTCTGTGCTGGAAAAGCCTGGGCTGCTCATTTGGAGCACTTTACACACCCCGCTGCCTCCCTTGCGTGAGAGGAGGGAACCCTGACCCGCTAAGCAAGCAACCTTTGCAAGCTTTCCAAGCTCCCCCCGCAGCGCTTGGAGAGCACGGAGCATCTGCTCCCCGCTGCTGGAAAGCCCCGGGGCACAGAATCCACAGTATCCACAGAACCCACAGCGTACAGGTATCCACAGCCAAGAGAGAGCCACCCCCTCCCCCGTACCATGTACTTAGTGAGAGTTTGCCAGAGGCTCCCGAACTCCTGCAGGGTGAGTCTTCCGTTGGAGTTGAGCTGAGCATTTAGTTAAGAATCGAGCACTTAATGAGAGCTAAACCTGGCTGTCTTGTTGCCGAGGGGGCTGCCTCCACAGAACTGAACACGTAAGATGCAGCCTCTTTTGTCTGTTACTTCGTGCTGAGAAAGCCGAGAGTTTTTCTGCTCTCAGTCGTGTTTAAATCCACCGTCTTTGTCACACTGTACAGCTGCTCATGCCTGTGCTCACAAACCACAAAAGGTTTCTATTTATAAGGTGCCTTTAAGCACAGGGGAAGCTGCAGTGACATTTAGCCCCGGAGCACGGACGCCTCTGTGGATGAACATGGCCCCCTGGCCTTGCCTCTGCATGGAGCACCACAGGATCTGCTCTTCCTGGATCCTGCAGGAGAACAGGCACTGAGGAGCCAAGAGCTCGAGGAGATGATCCTGGTGCCTTCTGTCAGACGGCAGCAGCAGCCTTTGAGACAGACACCTCCCAGGAATGCATGAAGGGCTGTGCCAGTGGGCCTGCTCCCCTCCACACTGCACCGAGGAGTCCTGGGCAGACATCCAGCACCCACCCTAACGCAGGATGGTGAAACCTCCCCGAAAGCAAGACTCATCACCGCTGAAATACAAGCAGACCAGTGCCACTGTCGTGGAACCTGAGTGAAAAAAGCTGATCCTGGCTTTGCAGGTCAGGATAGGTCACACTGTACATGGGTTATCTGCAGGCCAGAGAATCAAAAATCCATCCTGAATTATAGCAGAGCAGAGGCTTTGTCAGCTCTTTGCACGTGCCATGCATTCACAGTGCCCACTTATCCCAGGACAGGCTTTGCAAAGGAGGAAAAGTCTCTTTCGCTGGCTAGATGCTGAAAGCTGGAAAGAGAGAGGGACTTCTGGTCATTTTTATTCATTCTCTGGCAGTTTTTAAAGGTCTGAAAACGTCTCAAAGTTTTTTCAAGGCATGGAGGAAAAGAGACAATGAGCAAGCAAGGGGGAAGAAACACACGAGGGAGATGTATGTTTTCATCAAGGAGCCCTCTTGTTCTACAATGGCCAGAAATGTATTTCTTGTATTGTCTTGTTAGCAGTAAAGAGACTGAGTATTCAGCTAAATAGGAAGGATACACTGGAATGGCCTGCCAGGCAAGTACCTGGGATTCAGCAGTGCCAGTTTTTCTATCCCCGACACATTGCTGGCAGCCGACTAAAGTGCCGCCCCAGGCCAGCGTGGTGCAACCACCACAGAACAGCTGAGCTGTGCCTGGACTCTGTCCTGTCTGCTTGCCTCAGCTCTGCCCGAGACCCCCACCCAAGGGTGAAGCTTAGCCAAGCCCCAGAGAAGGCAAAATGAGAGCAAAGAGTCAGCTGGTAGCAGGAGGCTGATCCTCTCCTTTCATCGGACGCACCAGAGCCAGGGCATGCAAAGCAAATCCTGTGTGGACTATGGGACAGTTATTTATTGGGGACTGGGGCTAATATTTACTTGCAGGTTCTCACACTGGGATGCTCAGCTCAGCCATAACTCAAGGCAAGGATGGGCAGCATCAGGGAAGTTTATTGCTTCTGCTGAAAGGATACATCCATCAGAGCTAAAATGCCTCTGCATGAATCAAAGCTGAACTTCCCTCCCAGGCTGGTCATTTCATCTGCAAGGATTGACAAAACAGAAGGAATTAACAAGAGCAAGGGCTGTGACAGGCATCGGGACACTGTTCTGAAGGAAGGAGGACACCAGGCTGAAGGCTCACACAGCTGAAAAGCCCCAGCTCTGGTTCAGGTTCTCAAACAGCAGCAAGGGCTCTGTGCCAAGCTGAGGAAATCTGCACATCTCACACATCTCTACCTTCTCCAAGGACAGGTGCCCTGTTTGGGCTCACTCTGCACAGTCCCTGCCCAAGGACGGAAACTCTTCCCTCTTGAAATAAGGATAAGGGAAATGACAGTGACAAGAAAGGCCACTTAGGCTGATTTAGCAAGTCCTAAGAGCACTTTGAGCCTTGTGCATGGCTGAGTTGGCTGCAGCTCTCCAGCTGTGCCTCTCTCATGCTCTTATCCCACAGCGCAGTAAGCCACAATGAGGACTTTTTAAGCACTATTAGGACACCATTAAATCCTATGTCTAATTTACTCTAGTCTAAGGATAGAGAAGCACCAAAAACATTAGTGGGGCTGTAAAAGCTTTACCTTGCAAGATCACTTCATTAAGGAGTTGTTGCAGCTGTGAGGCATCAATAGTTGAGCTCTGATGCAAAATAAAACACAAAGAGAGGTCTGTGAGCATAAAGTTTTCTCCTGCGTTGCTTTTGCCCAAAACTTTTTTCCTCAGGCACTGTGGCAACCAAGAACCTCTGTTTGTACATCAAAGGAGCACTAGCATCCCCTCTGCAGCACAACAAGGCCCTCCACGCTGCCGGGCCACTCCAGGTCCCTCCCTAGAGCCGCAGGGGAGTTCCAGGCGCTGCCATCACCGCGGGGCTCGTTCTGCAGGGATGGGGAGCTGCGGATGGGCAGCACAGCAGGCAGCTGTGCGAGCGGGCTGGGAGCAAGGCAGTGCTGCCCGCTGCGCTCGGAGCTGCCCACCAGCGATCCCGGCGCCTCCCTCCCGAGACACCCCCGGGACACCCGGCGTGGCAGCCCGGGCTCATTTTCACCTTCACGCATTGATATACCCATTAACTGCAAGAGGTTCATTGTGCAGAGACTTTTGACAGTGATTTTTTTCCTCTTGACTAAGTCAAGGAGCTCTTTATAACAGTTTATTAAACCATTAAAAGCATCTCCTGTGAACACAGAGCTTGGCTCTGAAAGAGCAGGAATCAATTACTCAAACGCTGACTGATGTCTGGTTTCCAAGTGCTGAGAAGGCAAATGGAAAATGATGCTGATGAGAGGAGGGGAACTACCCAAGGCTTTCTAATTGCTTTCAGCAAATAAACAAACCAAAGGGAAAAAAAAATAAAAGTACACATGCAAGCCAGCACAACTATAAATCTCCAATACTCCACTGATATATAGCACTAGACAATCTATCCCAGCTGAATGTCCCATTTTTCTGGGGGTTTTGGCAGGTCAATCAATACCATTTTCAGGGTATCCACTTGAGGATGGAGCTACATTTAAAAAAAAAAATTCTAAATGGATTTGTATCAACATCATAGATCAGTTTTTCGTTTTGCAAGTCCACATGTGTTTTTTTAATTTTTTTTTCAACAATATCCTTTAGAGAGGGTACCTGTTTAGCGTATCTTAGGAAAAGAGCCTTATAGAAGCTGTCCTGGTTCTGTCTTGGTACATCCTGCATCAAAAACAAAGAGCAGACATAAATAATTCAGCTACAAAACAACTGGCAAAAGTCTGCCAATCCAAACAGCACTTTAGAGGGGCAGGGAATGTACAGCACAGGGTGCAGTTTTCACACCCCAAAATAAAGTGGACTAGGAGTGAGCAACTGCTACAGCAATGAAGGAAGAAGCATATTTTGGATGTTAGCAGCTAGTACAACCAGGAAGGAGCAGTTCAGGGCTTAAGGAAGATGACAGAACATATGCAGGGTGGAATTCAGCAAGTCAATACATGAGTGTAGAGATACAAGGCCTGATCCTCATTGGTGGACCTTGGTTGAGACCACTGCTGAGGGCATGTGAAGATTCATGTGAACCAAGAAAATAGAGCACAAGTTGACTTTTCTTTCTTTTGTACCTTCTCAATCCCAAGACAAGCTCGGACTATTCCTGAGCAACTGCAATTCAATGATTAAGTGATTTTTTTTTTCAACTTTCCAGTGAAAAGATCCACCAGGCACTAAGGGGAATTATCCTTGACATTATAGAGTTTTCAGGAAAAAAATCAAAGTCCAAGACCCAATGTCTTCATCTCTGTGTGAGATACTTCATACCAAAAAAGCCCAAATACCTGAACAGAGGCAGCAACTGTGGGTTTCCACAATTCATCAAACTCAAAACATTGGCTAAGGACAACAGCCAGGTAAACTGACAGCTTGTCAGTGGAAAGAGGTAAAAAGTCACCATTTACACTACCCCTCTAATGGGGCTTAATTATGTGCTGGAAAATGAATCACAAGGAAAGGACTCCGTTTTCTGTCCTCCTGAGGCAGCTTCACACCTCTCACTTCAAAGATCTGTGTCTTTGAAGGCTGTAAATAGCAGTCTCTCAGTGGCAGGGTTTTGCTGGTGGGACCAGCAGGGACTGGACCACCCCTGGCAATGTCACAGGGGTGGCACAGCTCACAGAAAGAAGTCAAAAAACCCATGGTAGCTGGGCTGGAGAGGCAAAAATGTGGGTTGAACTAGAGATGCAGCCAGTTTCAAAAGTGCAGTTTGCTTTATGTCTCTATCTCTGAAGATATCCCGATGAAAATCAGCAGAAATCTGATTTGAGTCTCATCCCTATGGACTCCTGTGCTTTATAGGGTACAAGCACTTAAATTAAATCATTCCCACAGGGAAGGCATGTCCAATCCCACTAACAGGAATTAAGTTTCCCTCTCTTCACCTCCCCATAGATACATGCCCATTTTACTGACTTTGAAAGAAATTAGAATCTTTTAACTACTCTCTCCCCTCCTATATTTGGTTTGTCAAAGTGTTAAAGATGGCAAGGTGAAAAGGACACATGAAGGGCTGACAAAGGGACTGTATAAGACCCATTTCCTCAAAGATCAGGCTCTGAAAAAGACATATGAGAAGAGGAAGGGCTTTGTCCTCACTCTCATCTCTCAGAGAGGTGTCCTGCCCTCCCAGCAAGGTCACAGGGTGCCAAACTCTGGGACAGTAATAGGTGGTAAAGCGAGAAAAGAGCACATGAAGAGGAAATAGTAAAGGCGACCAAATGATCACCATGTTTTCAGACTCTTACCATCGGCAGCCCTGGGCTGGTCAGGGAGTTTGAGTTCCTAGAAAAGAGTTACAAGAATCAAACTGGGAGAAAAGAGGCTTTTCCAGAGCATTGATTTGCAGACATGGAAGGCAGGCACCACCAGTAGCATTCACCCAGCCCACAGCCCCACAAGATACTCAGCACCCATGGCCCAGCCTGGCCCAGTTCAGACAAGGCTGCTGCGCCAGTCTTGGCTGTGCAAACAGGCACAGACAGGTCTGAGTCTCCAGCTGCTCTGGGGCCACTGCCTTCCCCAAGCCAGCTCTGTTGGCACAGCAGCAGAGAAAGGGTAGCTTGAGCATGCCAGGACGCAGAACAGAGGGCTGCCCTGCCTTGAGCCACAGAAGTTTTTTGCCTCCTTTCTCTTTGCCCAGTTTAACAGTCAGGAATAAAAACAGCATCCGAGCTATCAAAAGGCAACATCTAAATGTCTGCAGACTGCCTGAAACTGGGCCAGGGTCACCATTTCTAAGACACACTTAGCAGCCACATTCAGTACTTGAGTTTTGCTTTCAGTAGAGAAATTAGACAAGCCAGGTTCTATTTTTATAACATCTGTACAGGTAAGTGCTGCAAAGACCCACTGGAAGGTCATGTCCACACTTGGCCTTGCTCAGGAAGGTCAGAGGCTCTCCTGAAAAGCTCACTTCCAGGGCTGAGCTGTCTCACACATGACCCACCCTGCTGAAGGCAGTCCAGCCCACAGCATGGACTCCTTGTGTTTGCTTGCAGGTCATTTGGTGAGGCTGAATGCTGGGACTCAAAGGTTGGAGTAAACCACACCCAAATATTCACATGGTAATGTGTGTGTATGTGGTAATAGCTGCCTTTGCATGAACTCAGATACCATTTTTCCACTAAACTTATCTTCAAGGCCTCTCTCATGCCTACAGGGAGCCCTGCCTGTCTCTGAGGTGGCTGAGTGAAAGGATCAATGCCTTTCACCGCTCTTGGCTTCTCCAGGTCCCACTCTGAGCAGAATGGGACGGGATCCATCTGGCATCCAGCCAGCAGAACATAAGAAACTACTGAACAGTTGTTAAGAATTAGGGAAAACAAGCTCCTTATCCTCCTTTCAGCAAAGAGAAATGTCCCCACAATGAGGGGTAGAGGATGAATCTCATAATTATTGCTCCCTTGTGTGGCTCTTTGTACCAAAGCTGAGACCCTTGGTGGCTGCAGATGAGCTCCTGCCCTTCTCTGCAGTGGCCACCCTTGTGTAGCTGACTGTACGCCTGATCCCCCTCAAGAGGTGCTTTACACTCCTCTGTACCTTCCCCACGCTCCAAGCATACACTAACAGCAAATTGCCACATCAGTTATCTTGACATTAAATAGTTCATTCCTGGCACACTGTGAGTCTGGGGCCTTTAAGGAGGGCTTATCATCTTACTCATTGTAGTCGTGATTCTTTATGAAAATTCGTAAGAGAAATTCAAATTCTTGGCCCTCTGTTGCAGCAGGAACAACGGCGTAGGTGCCTGGGCTCAAGATAAAGTAGCTGGTCACGTCTCGAGTGCGGATAGAGATTTCCTTCAGAACTCTGGAGTTCTCCTGGAAGAAAAATACAACTGGCTATCTTCCTGTTAGGAACCAAAGTAAATCAGAAAGCACACTCACAGCAGCCTTCCATTCCCACACCTGTCTGAATACACACTGAGCATCTATCACACCTCGACCTCCCCAGTGGCCTGAAAAGCCCTTCCAGGGGACTTTTTTCAAGGACATATCAAAGTTGCTCAAAGGAGGAGAAACTGAAAGAAACAGAAGCCAAAATTAATGTAGGGAGATTTGAGGAGAACTTCCATTAGCATTAAGCAGAGCTCACGAAGGAATCAAGGATGAATACTATTACTAAAAAATTCCCTGAGATCTTCTGTGACTCAAAGAGGTCACAGAAGCATGACACCCACACGACAATACTTCAAGAACCCCAGTCCAAACTAGCAAGTGTCACGAGAAAACTGAGTATTCTGATCTTTCATCTGTTATTCCAGTATTTTTTTGCTGAGATGAAACAAATATAATGCAACAGCTATTACTATGATGACATGTAAAGATAGCATAATAAAAAACCCTTCCTTAACATATTCCCCAAAATATATCAGCGTGTATAAATTCCATTTAGAATGGTTATATAGCGTGGCAGAGTTATTTATGAGCCATGCCTTTGAGAGACAATAACATAAAACCGCTATTTTGGAAGGAAAAAAAAATAGGATGACTACTGTTACAGACAGCTGGGAGGTACACAGACTGCCAAGTATTATGGGTCAGATCTTGAGCAGATAGAAATGGGCAGTGCTGCAAAGAAATAAATGGTGTAATACTTTTTTTTTGCCGCTTTTGAGCCTTATTCCACATTCCTTCTGGTAAAAAGCAGAAGCAGATTAATATCTCAATGGAATCAAAACCGGTGTGAGATAAGAATCAGCCTCTATACATTTCTCAGCTCTATCACACAACATTAAACTTCCCTCACAGCAATGTATTAGTGCTCCACGTCTATATTTAATCAAAGGCTTCCTAGAGCTATCAGATACGTCCATTCTGGTTTGCATCCTTGCCTGTACTGCATTCTCCTCTCATCCTGCCAGGGGATAATGCTCCTTTAACTTCACAGCAACAATTTGATGCATCTCAAAAGGTACCAAACAACGGATGATGCTGCTAATGAATCATGTCAGAGAAAGCAGATCAGGGAGGAAGAGTGAAGCCACATGAATCTTGCCAACTGCACTCTCCTTCTGCAAAGAAACCCCTTGTAATCTTTCACCCAAAGGCGCTCTGACTGCCCTCAGGCACTGAGAATGAACACTGGGAAATAAACTGAGAGAATGGCACTCACACCCACTCGGGTTTTAGCTCCTGGACTTGGTTTTTGCTGCTGCCAGGACAGGACACCAGGCTGGCTGTGAGGAGCTGGTAGAGCAGCTCTCCTATTAAAATACTTAGTGTGTGTCTATGAGGGAATGTTTTGTGTATAATCCTCTGTGTGAATATGCACCAATATCATTACATTAATAAAAGCTATGGTGTGACAGAGCAGAGAACTATTCTCTTGCCCTCACTGCCCAGGTGCTCCACAGTAACCCTGGTGCCCCCAGTAATGCTCTGTTCTGGCCCTGCCCTTCAGCTCCTGCGTAGGAGGTCACTCATAAGTTCAGAAGCTCAAGTGACCTGAGCCCAAAGAGAGCCTGAGGTGAACTATGGGCCTCTGTGGGGCACATCTTCCACGCTTGACAAACTCATTGAGGTTCATCCCTCCTTGATCCATCTCATAGCAAGAGAGAGAAAACACACCTGAGCATCAACTGGAGAGGAACAAAAATTTTACATATAAAGCAAAAATAGAGAAAAATCTGTCTCCTAATCTGCTTCCTGATTAAATAACCCCTTTTTTTGAGGGAACCAAGAATCATCACCTCCCAGTGGAGGTCACTTCTGTTAAAATGGGTAACCAATCAAGGTGGACATGCATCATGCAAGAGCACACAGAGACCTCCATGTCTGGTGATTTTTGGGGATGCTGGAAGGAGCAATTCCCCATTTGCCAGGAGCAGCAGCTCTTTCTGAGTGGCACAGCTGGCCCAATAGAGTCCTGCATGCTTGACACCTGCACAGGACAGAAGATATCCTCCCGTAGGGATAGTGAGCTCCACTTGCTGGAGGGAGGCCCTTTTAATGACATCTTTTATTTCTCACAGTTTTTTTATGAGCTACAAAGCCATGCTCTTCCTTTATGAGGAGCTGTTAAACTTATGGCATCAATTATTTAAAGTCTGGGACTAGGGCAAACCTCTCCAGTAATGAGGAGAATGAGGAGAAATTAGGGTTATAGCAATCCCTGCTTCCTTTTTGGGTTTAGAACAATAGCCTCCCACAGTCATCAGCCAGCAACAAAAATATTTTGGGAAAGGTTAGCATCCATCCACACTAGCAACTGTGCTTTCAGTAAGCCTGATAATGCTTTGAGAACAGCTTGAAAAGGCACATCTCTGGACAGTCACCAAGAAAAAAACCCAGAGAAATTGTAGTGGAGGTCCCAGGTATCTGAGTGGATTTCCTCTACACTGGTCTCGAGTAAAGGCTCTCGTGTGTTTTGTAAATGTTTCTACACAGCTTTTCAGATAGAAGACAGGAGGCTGAGTAAGACAGGCCCACTTTGGGGAACGAGAGACCATCTGCTTCCCTACTATACCTGGAGTGGTGCTCGAGGGCTGTGGCTAGTGCTGGCTGTCATGCCTTGTGCCCAGCCAGCACGGCATGTCACCAGTACTGTTGGTACAGAGGATATTGCCCTGGCACATCCTCTAACCCAGGGACTCCCTGAGTTTCCGAGGGCTATTCTGGGATGCTGCAGAACTAAAAGTGCCATCTTTGTTCCTTAAGACATGAATAAAAGAAACTAGGCCTGCTTAACTCTATTTTTACTCTGAGTTTCTACAATAGAAGGCACCCAGAAATTCACACCAACTACTGACTTTTCAATGGACCAAAAGGCCAAAGAAAGACCAAAGTCTTTCATTCCCACATACAGGTAAAAAAAACACACAGAGAACAACAGTGCCTACCTGATATCTGATTGTGCTTACCGTGGTGATGAAAAAGCCAATCTTCAGATTGTTTTCATCCTGCACATTCTCAGTGTGTTTTTGCATGAGAGAAATTGCTACATTATAGGTTTTTGGGTTGTGATCTAGAACTTTGAAAAAATACTGTGGGTTTGTTGAAGCTGCACCTGCTGAGAAAGTATTAGTAGGTTAGCAGTAGGCACTGAGATGTTCCAGCAGCAGCCTATTGTGTAAGATCTTGCTTGTGTGGACCCAGAGGAACAGGCAGTCACTGCTCCAAGATTCTTTCAATATAACAGAATGCTGCAGTCTCCACACTAGCATTAGAAGTTGAGGCATCTGGAGGTAAACTAATTGCACATTGATCATTTTAGAAATCTCTGGCAAAGTCATGGAAGTCATGTGGATTTCTCAACCTCCCTACATCTGCTTCACCTAGTGGGACATTTTCCCAGAAGCAGAAAAGCAGTGGCTCTTAATCAGGCAACTGATACAGAGGCTGAGCTGAAAAGGACTGTGGCTTTGAGATGATAAGCACATAGAAAAGGACAAAATGGTGCAAAGCTATCCTCTCCTTCCCTCCTGCTAATGTTTGTGATGGACAGACAATGTCGAGCACCAGAGGGAAACAGCTGCATCTTGGCCAAGGCTTTGGTTAACTGGAAGCATTCCTGATATAAAAAATTAAAAAAAGCAATGAAGTACTCAAAATAGGGCAAAAGGACTGAGATGGCAGCAGAGTAGAATTTAAGCCAGATCCCCTTGTTGGGTGGCCTTGAAAGTTGCAAATTAGAATGATTGTACTTGGACAGGGATTTTACTTAGAGGGCTGTTGGAAAGCCCAAGGAAAACAGCTCTGCCCACACGCTTTCAGTTCAGCCCCTGCATCTCCTTACTCAGTCCAGTGACTGTGGTGTGCAGCAGCAAAGGCATTGCTTTGTTATCACACCTTGAGACCTGGTGATCAGGTTAGGAGCAGGAGCCTGAAATCTGTAAGCCAAAAGCTGTTTGCTGCTAAGTCAAGGGTCGTCAACTGAGAAAAAAAGAAGCCTCTTCACTGATCAGATACTGCCTCCTAGATTAAAAACACAAAGGCCAAACACTGATGCAGCTGTAAAAAAAGAATGAGATGACATAAGATAAAAATGTAAAAATATACTACTGCTGATTGGAGCTTCCATTGCCAGAAGAGCTCTTGCACAGGCAGTAAAACCACTGGTCTTATCAGCCCAAAGACCTTTCTACCTTAAAAAATAGAGCTTTGTAGCAGATTTTTTTTCTTTCCATATCCATTTAATTTCTGAGAATTTTTTTCCCTATAAAATCAACAGCATATTTGCCAGACCTGACTTTCTGATGAGGTCCCCAGTAACACCTACTGCAACTGGCTGAGAGAAGATATACAAGCTCATTTTGACTAAAGAGTCCAGGGTTCCTAAATCACAAGTCTCCCATTTTAACTCAGCAGCCAGCGCTGTTGCTTTGTTTCTGCCTGTTTAGCTGATAAGTGCTGTAATGGGAAAAGGCAGGCATTAACAACTGGCAATCAATACTTCTGCAATTCGGTGCTCAGAGTGAATGTTTCACTGTAAGCATCAGTGGAGAGGAGGACAGGACGGGGTGACCGCGGTGAGCATCCATTACCTGGGGAATAGCGGTTCCTCCTTGTGGGAAGGCCAGGCCTCCACAGGCTGGTGTAGCTGTTCAGAGACCACATTGTGGAGTGCTCATCTCCAAAGTCCAGAAATGCTGGGGTGCTGTTACATATATATAGCCATGAAAACTGCTCCCGGAAGTTCTTACAGGACATCCTGCAGAGAAGGAGGAAAATCTCTTTATTCAGTTTAAGACAGAAGGACTTTGCCAACAGGTAAGGGAGGGAATCCTGCCCCTCTCTCAGCCCAGGTGAGGCACATCTGGAGTGCTGTGTCCAGTTCTGGGCTCTTCTGTACAAGAGAGACATGGAGCCTCTGGAGAGGGTCCAGTGGGGGGCCATGGAGATGATCAAGGGACCGGAGCACCTCCCTTCTGAGGAAGGGTTGAGAGAGCTGGGCCTGTTCTGCCTCGAGAGAGAACCTCATCAATGTCAGTACCTGAAGGGAGGGTGTCAGACGTTGGACCAGGCTCTGCTTGGTGATGCCAAGCAGTAGGACAAGAGGGAATGGGCAGAAACTGATATACAGGAATTTCCACCTGAATATGAGGAAGAATTTATTTACTGCGCAACTGACCACACACTGGAACATGTTCCCCAGAGACGGTGTGGAGTCTCCCTCACTAGAGGTATTCAAAAGCCACCTGGACACAATCCTGTGCCATGTGCTCTGGGATGACCCTCCTTGAGCAGGAGGTTGGACCAGGTGACCCACTGTGGTCCCTTCCAGCCTGACCTGATTCTGTGAAGACACCAGTTAAGTATCCACATTCACCCTATGTCATTGAAAAGGGATTGCTGAGAGCACTGCAGGCACCTGCAGCTCTGCTGGCTGCTGCCTTGCAGAAGAGCTCAGCAGAATGCTCTCAATGCATTTTGGGCTGTCCTAACTGTCCCTAATGCCACAGGGTAAACCACAGGGCATGTTCAGGGGTATCTTGTTGGAGCCCTCCAGCCATCTCCAGCACACCTCTGCCACTTCCCTTGCCTTTGTACCTCCACAGTGTTCTGTCCCACACTCATGCTTCACTCAAGCCTCAAGTGTGTATTTCAGACCCACCTGCTGTAGCCCTGTTTTCCTCAGAGCCCCACAGGGCACATGCACAGTTTCTGAATAATCAGTTTTTCTAAGGGACAGCTCACACATGGCTAAGCTGTATCTGAGAGCAATCAGAGGCAGTGAAAAACCACAAGCACCTGCAGAGTAGTCAAGTGCACAAGCTTAGTGACCTGCTTAGCCAGCTGTTCCCTTCAAGCATCTGTCAGTCCAAGGTTCAAACCACACACTTTATGAGGAGAGGCAGTGTGACGAAATGACCAGGTCTCAGAGGGCTGGATTTTTACTTCTCTCACTTTTCATTTTTTTTCATCAGCCTGTCACTTGCTCTTGGCCAACTCCATTTTTTTTTCCTCTGAAACCACAGGGTCAGGACAATCTCCAATTTACTGTTTGCACACAGCTAACACAGGGTGCCTTTGATACCTTAGGTTTTAGCTGTCATATTTTCCAGATTCTGTACTGCGTTAGTACATAACTTTGAACTTCATATGAAGTGTTAGCAAGTTCTTTTCACAGTTTAGTTAGACAAGACAATCCTTTTCCAGCCTGAGAACCAAGGACACCATTGCAGCTTCAGGCCCAAAAAGTATAAACAACAGTGAATTGAAAACTCGTGACCTGTAGTCCATCTTGGATGTAGCCTTGGCCAGGCTCTTTTGCTGCCCAAGGAGTACCCTTTGAAGGCCTTTTTAATAAATACCTACTTTACTCCTTGAACACAGTCTAGCCTCTGCTCTAGGCAGCCTCTTCAGGCATCACCTTGAGCCACCACCAAGAACAGGCAACTGCCAAAATTACTTTTTTTCCATAATGAAGGCAAATAGAAAACCCAGTAGACAAAGGATCAATAGGGAAATACCAGAATTCTCCATCATCCTTATTTCTGAGGAGGGCTTCTCTGTACTTAGGCTCAACACGGTCCCATTGAGGAGAGCTGCAAAAAAGAACAAATCAATGAGATGTAAGGCACAATTTTTCATCTTTGGCCTATTCCTTTAACCAGCCTGTCAGGTCATGAGGGATCAGGAAGGGTGAACAAACTGTGCATTGGAAACAGGACTGTGTGTGATACCTTCATAGCCAAGGCCAGAAAATAAAACTCTGTGCCTTTGCTGTGCCTGAGCTGCCCATCCTGGGGTGGGGAAACCTCTCCACTGTCCTGGTCACCTGTCCTCATGCTGGAGAGGTTAGTGAGGCACCAAGCCACAGCATTCTGAAGCACTGATACCACACTGACATGTAGAGAGCACATTACCCAGTCAAATGTGTTGTTTACAAGCAGCATGTTTATAATTAAGTGATAATTGTACTTTCTGCAGAGTTTAAGATAAATAAACAGCACGCGAATCAATAATTTATTGATCTGTGCAGCTTACCTGTGAACGTGCTACTGACATTTCAATTACATTTAGGATTGTAGTTCACCCTTCCAAAAGGATGGGAGGGTGCTGCCTGAGCACAGAGCAGTTATCCCAGCCTTAGACACATCTGCACAACCCACCAACCCTTCCAGATGCAACGCTCCAGCCTGACTTTTCTCAGCAGAGAGCTTGTGTGTGGTCCTAGCAACAGGGAGGAGTGGGACACTATTGAATAACCTAGGAGTGGCACAAGAACATCTCTCTAATCATGGAAACACTGATGCAATTCCAAAAGGAAAACTAAAATCTATTTATTTACAAAACACTGTTGCAGTCTATATCATTCCTTTCTTTATGAAAGAGATGTTAGATTATCCACACAGGCAGCAAAGTGGTTCTTGCATCCCCAAAGCTGCATGAAGGATTCAAAAGATTAGTTCAAGCCATTCCCTGGCACTTGGCTTTTGGAATAATCAAGGACCCTTTCTGTCCCTCTGTGTTTAATGCTGCTCCAGGGACTCATCTAACCATCCTTTTCCCAGAGTCAGACTCAAGGGAGCATAAGAAAGAGGAGGAGGGTGGATGTGTGATTGCTGCAGGAGAATGCGATAGAAGCAGCCAGCCAGCATCTAAGGACATGGTCAGAGCTTACTCCAGGAAATAAGAACTCTTTCATCCATGACTTATGTAGAATTTTGCACTGGGTAAAATGCATACACACAGACAAGAAGGGACACCTGAGCCTAGCAAGGCTGCATTAGTTTTCTCTGGATTGGATTTCTGCTATGCAGATGGAAATAATGCTCATAATTAACTGATTTGGAAGTATCTGTTTGATTGAAATAGGTGTGGGGCAGAGGTTCATATAAAAGATTGATTCCCTATGACATTAAAGCTTTAAGACCCTACTGATCACTCCAGGGCCCCTTCCACTCCCCATGGCCCCACGGATTCCAGATCCTGATGATATGTTTCCAGCCATTCTTGTAAGGGATCTATAAGGAGGAAAGAAAAACAAACTCAGTCACAGCTTTCCACAATTGTGATACTCAGTGAAGAGAAGGGTAATAAAATGGAACTTCCTCTACACCTTAGAGACCAGATTTAACTTCTGATCTCATTTTCCCAGCAGTGAAAATCAGTGCCTTCTGCTACATTGCAAAGGAATGACGTGTGAGAGAAAACTGCACCCATTTTGCTTTCCTGAGGATAGTGAATAGCTGACACAGAGAGAAGCAGCAGCATTCCTGTCACACTGCATGAATTCAACAGCCTTGGGAAATTCCAGTGCCTAATCCTGCACATCTGATGCTGTGAGTCAGCAAAGGCAGAGACTTTGAGGAATGAGGTCACCAGACTGCCTGGAGTGAAAGCCAACAGTCAGCACAGAGAGCTGATGATAAACAGAATCTGTGGGTCTGTATCTACAGTACTGTGGTTTGCAACAGCTGGAGTTTCTGGTGCTTTCCTCCTTTTGCTGCCACTGATTTAAGTCAGAAGCAATTAACTTTTGCCAGTGAAGCCAAAATGGTAGAAGTGGAAAGGAGAAGCAAACCTTTGTTTTCTGCCTCTCTTTATGCACACAGGCAGTGTTGGAAACAATACCATGGTAGTCTCTTCCCAGGCAAAGGCCCAGCCTCTGATCATTTCCCCTCAGGACAGCCCTTTGCATGTCTTTGCACTTTTTTAAGTGGGACAAAGATTGTTTCTCCTCTCTGCGCACACTAGGAGCAGCAGGAGGCTGGAGCAGCCTAATTCTCCTCCAACAGAACTGGGGACCCTTCTGCCCCTGTCCTGCAAAGAGACAGCTGGGGCCTTCTCTGGAGCTTGGCAACCCCCATCTTTCCATTCTGTAGCCCCTTGGCTACAAGCAAGTGTCCTCCAAGAAGAAGCATGCTGGCTGTGATAGCACCAAACATGCCATGGCATGAGGAGACATGAACCAAAGCCAAGCTCATAGGGAAAACCAACAGAGAGAGAGGGATAAGAAAGAAAATAGCTTAGGGAAAGCAACATCCCCTTTCCAAAGTACTTTATGTTCCAAGATTCAAATGTTTCGTAGCTATCTTGCTTGACAGCATAGCTATTGTTTGGTTTCCTTCTTCTCTATTAACTCTCCCTGTGTGCACTACAGCTTACTGGGCTAAGCCATGTTCTGACTTCTGGCTGTAAAAAATCCTTAATTTCTTTTGATCCATGTGATAAATTTGCTCTCAGATCATCAATATTTATATTCAGCCAGGAGCAGTTCTGCATAGTACAACAGCTTTTAAAGATGGAGAAATGCTGGTTTTGAACCAACGATTTACTTCTCACACAGTGATTTTTGGCAGCTTGTGATTGAGCTGAACAAATGTAGATTTGCATCATATGACAAATCCCACAATTTCAGCCAGTGCTTCTACTTGCATCTGAAACACAAAAGCACATTTTTTAAGAGTCAGCATGGAATGAAAATCTCCAGAAATATTGTACTTGCTGCTGAAGTGTCCTGAAACAAAAGTAAATTTAAGTTGTATTTTCCATTAGAAAACAATATGGATTCAGATATCCTTCCTCTTTTTGTTGCGCCAGAGTCCTTCCATCTCTGGGAATCTGAACTTTGTGCTTTCAACAATCTCCCCTAAGTGTGAAGCTAATTCAAATCACTCTGACTGGAACAGCAGTGTAACTGCCCTGCAGTGGATCGTCAGTACAAGATCTCCAGGCAGGAACAAGTCCCTGATCTTACCTTCACAGCTCCTGTGATGGTGTAGGCATGACCCTGTACAATCCCATTCCTCAGCTCTATGTTCCTGTTTGACTGCAGAAGGGAGAAAGCACAGCTTTTAGCTTCTGCCACACTGCAAAGACACAGCCACCAGCTCCCAGAACTGTCGTTTGCCACAGCACTGAACAAAGGCTCGGGTCTGACCGCAGCAGTATCTCAGATACTGAGATACTCCACAGGAATGTAAGTAAGCCATAAGCAAGCCAGAAAATTTAACCAAGCTACAGATCTACTTCTTTGCAAGTTCTTCCACGGTCCAGAGCTGCTGCAACTGCAGAATGACCTGGACTTGGTGACCTGCAGTTGGACTGGAAGATTGCAGAATTTCCTTGCCACTCACAGCCAGGTCAGCCACCTCAGCTGAGAGAATAGTCCTTGGCTTGTTTGCAGCAGCTAAGCTTCCTGTCCTGAGGAAGCAGGCACCACAGAGGCAGTGTCACACACTTTGCAGTCACATGTCACATGCTGTAAGGGAAGCCTTGGAGACATTTTATCAAAGGTACTTGCTGAGTATCACAAAGCCTTTTGTGACTTCCCAGTATCAGTACCAGTAAGCCTGCAAGCCACAATGAGATAATTACATCCTCTTACAGAAGAGAGGTGTGTTTTGGCCTTGTCAGAGTGGATCACAAAGTTATGAGGCCGAGATCAGGGCTGCAGCAAGTGGGCACCACTCTATGGCAGTGGAATTAGCCAGGAGAGAAGCTACAGCCCCCTCTCTGACTGACCAGCCCATCTACATCTGCCCAAATGCCTTTACAGTCCTTACCAAACAATCTTATCTACTTTCTGCTGCCAAGACCCCTTCAGGCATCCATAAACTGGAACTGTTTTACAGAGTGATTATGAACTTCCTTTTCCCCTCCAAAGAGCAGCCTTTGTGCAAACACAGTAAACCAAGAGAGGCTTGTGACCAGCCCTGTGACTCACCTGGCCTGAGGTGCTGCACCCCATGAGACACCGAGATTTGTCAGCTGCTTTCAGGATCTCCTCCAGATCAGGAGGTGGATCCTTCAATGAAAACTGCACTTGGACACCACCTGTGAAGTCTACTAAGGCATCTGAAAGGTAGCCTCCATTCAAGTTCTGGTAGGAGCCATGCAACCTACGGAAAAAATTTAAAAGATTAAAAAAAAAAAAAAAAGAGAGAGAAGTTAATTAGTCCTTACACTGTTTTCATAAACAATGCACAGTGCTTGCTTTAAAAATGAATGTGTGCATTGAGGTGGTGAGCCCAGGGGAGCCCAGGGTGTGTAGACATTGTGGCCAGGTAATGAAAGGAAACGTGATTGAAATACTTGGTCAGGCACAACATGCCTTGTAGAAGGAATGAGACAAAGGGACAGCTTTTTCTATGTATTCATCCCCATCTGAGGCAGCTGTCCAGAGCCATTTACAGACAGAGGAAAATAATAAGATGCCTCTCATGCCAAGACAGGCATTTTAGGGAGATGAGCTGCATCTCATCTTGAAGCATTCAGTTTCTTTTTTTCTGAACAGGAAGGGAGCCAAGGGTGACTAGTTCAAATGGATGTTTCAGGTCAAATGGAGCTGAACTGTTAGTTTCTACATCGTACTTATACAGGACTCTTCACAAAAATGGACAGTATTCCTTTTGCAAATGAGAAAAAGGAAAAGAGAGGTGAAGGTATTTACCCATGCTTCCAGGGCAAGGCAGAAATGAGATCTCAGCACTGTTCCCAGTTCACTCTGCTAGAGTGCAATAATAGGATAATAATTTAATATTGCCAACACAGTCCTTGTTGTTTTTATCGTGTGGTTTTTATTGAGACAGCAAATAAGCTGGAACATGCTGTACTTAGAGCAGGTAGAGCATGCTGTTAAACCCCACCATACACACTGTATTAAATGAATGTAATCAAATGAAGTCTGCAGCTAATTGTATTTTGAAGAGTTGTCCTTGTCCTACACTGATGAAAAGAATTTGTCTTGGGCACTGGGGAATAACTTCTCAAATGGGAATCTCATAAACAGCATTGCTTGCAACTTTAATTTAATAGAGGTTTGGAATGCATTGTAATTAAAATCTTATGCTGCAAATTGATACTGAATCCTGAGTCAACTTTTCTGAGATATCTTAGGGCAAAATGCATCCTCTTCCTGAGTCACTCTCATGCTGCTTTAACATTTACTTATTCCTGACCAAATTTGACAAAATTATTATCTCTTTTCTGCATCTCCTCTTCACTGCATTGCAAATGTTACACCAGTTTCAGGTACCAAGTTCCAGCCCTTCATAACACCCCTAACACAGGGTTTCTTCTTCAGCATTTGTAGTAATGGGAAATAGGCAAATGCTAAGAGACCACAATCTGATCCCTTCCCTCTCCAGAGAATTTTTAAAAATTGTTATCTCTTTATCAGGCATTATTTACCCTGCATACTCTGGAGACCTCAGCTAAGAGTCAGAGCTCTCTGTCAACTGAGAGCTGATCAGAGAGTCCTAGGAGTGCGTGCGTTGTGCCTGGGCATGTTCTTCAGTCATGTTTCCTCTCATTGCCTGCTCCAAATATCCACATGATCTCTGATTAGTGGCTGTAAACACAGGTAATCCGTGCTTAGACTCTGCAGCTTTAAACAGAGGACAACAACATGGAAAGAAAAACAGAGACAAAGAAGTTTGTCTGAAATCAGGAGGACATTCCAGGTCCATTTGCAGGACCAATCACTGCCCTGCTCATTCTGCTTCTCAGACAATAACATCCCAGAGCTGAACTGGGTAGATTTGGCGCTGGCTACATTTAGGGCTGGATACAGTTAGGTCTAACCCACGAACAACATCTCCAGTTTATGCTGGCCCTACGTTTGCTGCGGTTCCCTGCATAAGCACAGTACCACACAGGCAGCTGTCAGCCTGAACCCCTTCCTGTGTGCTCTGCACAAGGCAGAGGGTGAAACCACCCACAGAAAGCATTCAGCACTGGCTGGAAGAACAGACCAGGTATATTTACTTGGCATATGCTTTTTCCAGCAACGATGGCCAGAATTCACTTGAAGTTCGGGGCTGTACAGACAGGTATCTTCCATTTAGGAGTGGCAGCCGGTCATCTATCACTACATCCACCCATTCTCCATATTGCCAGAACTGGAAATAAATTAAAGAAAAAATACATTTATTTTTAAAAGAGAGAGAGAAAAATAAAATAATGAGCCTCTTTTAAGTGCTAATAGCTATGCCAAGAAAAAAATCCTCCTGAACTAGCACAGGAATCAATCTAAAGTGTGGATATATGCAAGTTCTCTCCTGAAGTGCCTCAGGCTAATGGTCCCCATTGTTAAACAAGCTACCAATTGGCTGGATTTCCCAGTGGCAGAGAAAGTCCTTGGGCAGTATAACTAGTCCTGCAATCACTGGGAGGAGAGATTCAACACAGGGAATATGCTAATATTCTTGGGCAATAGCAAGATTTCAAGAAGATAAAGAATGATCAGCAGGTGGATTCCATGAGCCTCACTCCTCAGCCACACTTGGATTTTTCCCCACAGTGCAGCTCTTGGCCAGAGAGGCTTTGTCAAGATCCAGCCTCTAAATTTTCTTTCCTCTGTGTTTCAATTAAGACTCTGACACGCTGTCATGGACAGAGACAGTGTAGTGACTAAAGACTGTTTTGAGGTGTTATCCATCTCCTTGATGGATGCAAAGGACACAGGCGGTCTCTCCAGCATGTGGACAGAGCAGGTGTTTCTCCAGCTGATCCAGCTGATGAAACTTTTCAAGGGAAAAGACAGGAATAGAGATCTGTGGGGATGAACTAAAGGAGCCATTTCCAGAGTCATTAGCAGATTAATGTAGCTTAGCATGATTCAAAATCATAAGAGGCCAAGCTCTTATTTGCAGTAATGCTAAGGACTCTAGTGGAAGTATGCCAGCAATAGATTTAGTCTAGCATGATTTTATTTCCACAGCTTTGGTCAATGAAAAACCCCAAAATGAGCTGTTCTGCTCGAAAAGCACAAGACCAGATCTGCCCAGCAGCAGAGCAGCTTACAGACTGCTCTGCTGAAAGCAGGTCTGATCCTACTTACACTCTGCCTCACCCAGGCCTCTCCCTTCCTCTATTAGTGGTGGCAGGAGGCAGCAGGGTTGGAACCTCTAACTTGAGCTGCAGGAGAGATTTGAGGCTTCTGCTTGATTTTGGCAGGAGGGGGCTTGAGGAAAAGCCTTCCACTGGCTGTCCTCTGCCTGAAGGAGAGACAGGCAAAAGGACTGTCCAAAAGCAGCTGTCCTTTCAGTCACCTAAGGAGCCCTTCTGTCACCAGCCAACACCTAGGAGCAGGTCTGTATGGAGAAAAGGTATGACATCAAGCCACACCTCCCCACAGTGCTCCATGTGCAAACACAACAAGTAAATAATACTGAAATTACAACAAGTAAATACTGAACTTGCTGCGGGGATTAATGCAGTCCAAACACACTGAGTGATGTTTTTCCAAAAGTCAAGATCCTTGGCAAGGTGTGGCAAGGAGCTCAAGCTTGGAGGCTGTCTGAATGCAGCACTGTGGTTTTCTTCAGCTGGATAAAGACAGCTGCTTTCTCCTGACTGTCACAGTCTCATGGTGGTCTCATCTGAGCTCACAAGGAGCCACAGTGGGAAAAAGAAACCTCATGGGAAGTCCTAGAGGGCTCTGGAAGTACAAGAGTGGTACAGGAGAAGCCATTCTCTTGCTTTCAGAGAGGGTCACATTCTGCCTTGAGTCTGGCTTCACAAAATTTCTTTATATCCCTTTAAGTACTGCAGCTGTGAATGTGGTAGTAAATAAAACCAAGAATTGGTATTTAGGCAGGATGCAAAGAGGGAAGTTCTTCACTTCCACATTTATGATAATCCTTTTAAATCAAGACTTTCTTTTCCTGGGCTTAAGAGGAGGAAAAAGAAATAGACAGTCCCAAGACGACAATAGCACATCTAGAGTCCTGATGGTCAAATGCTATGTGGTTATTTTGCCTCCTTTTTTCCTTCCCAGACAGGGATCTTAGAAAAAAACAGTTCTGGAATCAAGTAAGGAGAAAATCACCTGTCTATCAACAATCAACTAACACTGACTTTTTGTACGGTGTTAAAAAGCACTTTTTGGATGTTTCCTGAAACTGAGGTCTTGACTATTTATGGTTTTTAAAGATTTCATCTATTTCTTCCTGAGAGCAGGGAATTAACACCCAGGGCATATCCCTCCAGTTGTGAGTTGATGTGCTGTGCAATAACCCCCTGTAGTCCCCTGGAGAATACTTCTGGCTTTTTCCCAAGCTGAGATGCTGCTCCTCACTGTCACAAGGAGTGACACACTCTGCCTCATAGGCACCACAGTTTCTGTTGCAGAGAAAGGGATTCCTATACAAACATGGGACTAACTTAATCCCTGGGGAAATAACATCACTGTAATTATTCCCTAGATAAAAACATTGCCCATCTTAACTACAGCTGATGAAGTGCTTAACACCCTTGACTCTTGCAGCTGAACAGCTTGTGCTGCACAGGAACACTGGAGCAGCCCCTTGTATTCCTAAGAGGCAACATGCTCCAGTTCCAAAATGGTGGGAAAAAAAAAAAGTTATAAGTTAAAATTTTTATATTAGCATATGATATGCCTTGTTTGCAATTCTTCACTGAACTGAGGACTGGTGGCTTAGCCTGCGGATGGCAGTAAAATATCTTTGATGGAATAATTGAAAGGCATTGCAGAGAAGCATTTCCATTCAGAGGAGCTTTCTCAGGGGTTTATTGCTCAAGGAAAGCCAGAAACAGTTGCATTGATTTGCAGATGAGATGACAGGGAAAACATTTTCAAATACTGTACGGTATTTATACTGCTTAAGATTTAAGGATTGTGCCTAACTAATCTTTTCAAAGCTCCCATGAAAGACAATCTAGCTTGCATCCTTTTAATGTGTTTTAAGCGGACTGGTGTCCCTTCAGCTGGTTTATCTCACACAGTGTGTCAGTGTATGCTGGAAATGGGCCAAGATAGAAACATCTGGTACTCTAAGGAGCAAAGGAACAGAGCAAAATTTAGACTGTCCACAAGATAATCCTCCTGGTGCTGCTCCACAAGAGCCTAGGAGGTCAAAGAAGTCTCACTGCCAGAGCTCTTTCTTTGGTGCTGAACTGCATAAAACAAAAGAGATTTTTGAAATAAGGGGGATGAGGAATGGCTGAGTTCATCCTGATTTTCTCCACATCCAGTTTAGCTTCTGGAGTTTAATGGTGTTACAAGCTCTTCTAATCCCACCAGATATTTGTTTGACTCAGATACAAGCAAGCAGAGCCTGCCAGTTGCTACCCGAGTCACCCTCCTGAGAGATTCAGATAATTTTAGGAGTTGGTAGAAAGTGAGATTTACTAAAAAGCCTTGTTCCTCTCTCTGAAACAAATCTCTTTTCAAAATATCAAAAGCCTGTTCCTCTGATCTGTCTCCAAGGATTTGTAATTTCCAGCCATTTCAATGAGCTAAAAGGGCAAGGTGAAGTGGGGAAACAGAAAATGAGCCCAAATAGATAGCGCAGGTGAGATGACAGCCATAACAGACTGCCCAAATCAAAGCAGCCACCAGAATGCCATCTAAAACATATATGTACACAAATCTATCTGAACAGCTGGTGCTGCTGCCTTTGCAGTCATAACTTTCAGAAAAGGGCACCAAATTCCCTGAAGTGCAATTGCACCACCTGGAGCACAAGGAATGATTAAAAAATTCAGGATTTTCTGCAAAGTTCTAAACTGGGAGTCAGCATTGAAGAACGAAAGCATCCAAGGATGTTGAGATGTGGGGCTGCAGCTTGGGCCCCTTTGCAATCCAACCAGCCAAGCTCAAGTGGTACCAATACCACAGGGAATACATACCCGGAAATGAAAAATCCCAGCGTAATCATCCTGGAATCCTTGGTCCTTTGGTATAACATTTTCCAAAAAATGTTTTCGCAGTGTCAGGGAGCCCAGGGCCGCCAGCATCCAGCAGTCACCTCAGGGGAGGGAAGAATACAGTGCATTCAGTCACTTACTTGCTGTTCTGGATCATAGCTGACTCTTTAGAAAGAGAATGGGCTGCAACATCTAAGAACCACTTTGCTAAAAGCAACCAACATTCTTCTGCCTCCTTTTCCCCCTCCTAAATGCTGAAGCACTGCTCAGGATTCACCAGCACTGCCCATGGGGAACCCTGCTGCCACCCAGCCACCCTTTTCTACTTTCAGGCTGCTCCTATCTTTTGTAGTCATGTTGAGACTTGCAGTTCAAAACACTCTTTTGGGAAACCTTCAAACTTCTAAGTGGAGTGGGAAATGGGAAGGCATTTCTTCCTATGTGGGAGCAGAGCTGCCCACAAAGACAAACGTGGTCCGGGAGTTCAAGATGGAACTGACGCAGAGTGCGGATACGTACTCTGACACTGGGTAAGTATCGGAGGAGTTGAACAGAAATATCCACAGGAAAGAAAACACTGACCGTCAAATGAAGACGTTAGGATGGAAAGAAAATTCAGTCCTACACCTGTTGGAGCCATGCCTACTTACCTTACACTTAGCTATGTTTGACCCTTGTACTTGAAGCATCTGCCTGATCTCAGCTGGATCTCCATTTCTAAGCTTGGCCTTACACAGACAGAAGGCAGACGCTGGACGAAAGTAACAAAGATTTGAGCTGCTGCATTTGGGAATCCTGTTAAATATCTGCAATAAGTTGTGTGTGGACTTGTGCCAGTCTAGATTGACCTGCACGGATTTCTTACTGCAGCTACCATAGTCCACATCTTCCCACCGAGCATGTGGAACATGGCAAAACTGTCACAGGTTCTTGCTCTTCCAAATCAAGAATATCACCTTACCTATTTCTCCTTGCATGATATCAAATCTGCTAATTCCGTCCATGATCAAATAAGGATTTCTCTGAAATTCCTGGAGGAAAGAAAATGCAAAAAACAGTGTGAGTACCCAGCTTTTGCCAGCAGTGTATTCCTGCTCCTTGAAGACCTTGCCTACCTTTTCCACATCTGAAAACCGCTTTTCTTGAGCCCTGATGTTTTGCTGCCTGCCACCAACAAAACCAGAGGAGATACTCAGTCATCTCTTCTTTAATCTGCTCAGATATTCCTAGGAATGGGGACTTGGGGGTGGGTGCTCCCTGAGTTTTCATTTGGGTTTCTCTGACGCTACTGACACCTTTCAGAGAGAGCCCTGAGCTTGGCAGTGAAATCATGCAGTTTCCTGGGGCACAGCAGGGCAGAGACACACAGGTCTCCAAGCAAAGTGGAACAGGGTCTATACTTCAGCTCAGCAGTGGGTCTGGGAGCATTTTACACTCTGAGCCTTTTGTGTTTCCATTCAGGTTTAATACAGGTCAGCCTGGGCTGCTTTTCTTCACTCTGGTGAGGAAGATATAGAAAGAGAGCTTAATCTCCGTCTGTAAAATCCCATAGGCCTGGCTGACATTTTTGATTCAGGGAGAATTTTCCTTGAGAGTCTTGCTTGGGCAGTGAAGGGGGAAGCACTTCAGAGCTTGGCTTTGCACACAGAAATGCGAACCATTCTCCTAGCCATGTCCGCTATTGGCCTGGGATATCTGAGTGCTCAGGAAAGAAGGCCTCAGCATCCCCCATGATTAACCCTTGGCACTCTCCATTGTGGTAAGGCTCTGTTTTGAAAGAGCAATCAGCCTAAAATAGGCAAGTCATCACACATGTAAGAAAATGAAGAGATAAAAGGAAGAAAAGAAAGTCCTGGTAAGAAAAAGAATACGGCAGCCCTTCCATGAACAGGCCCTGCCTTTCCTTCTCCCCAGCTGATCTGACATGCTGCACAAAAATGAGACCAGCTCATAATGTGACTCATGCCTTGCACGGCTGTGTGAGCTCAGCATTAGCAAATGCTGTCAGCTTTCTGAAATGGCTTCATGGTGATCAAACCCCTCCAAAAACTTTCCCTGTCAGAAAAAGATGCAATGCAACGTCACTGGTCCAGGCTGGTGGGCAGACCACGCTCCCATAGCACTGCTGACATGGGGAAAAGCAGCCCAGCAGGCAGATTCCTTGAGAGATGCTTTCCTACAGCCATCCCCACCTATCCCAGGACTTTGGGGATTTACAGCAAGAGATTCACCCATGGCATAGGAGCAGGCCAAAGGTGTGTGACCACCAGCAGCAGTGGTTGCTCATTGTATAAGAAAGAAGCAGCATTGAGTCCTTCTCCCTTCTGCCCTACATCCATCTCAGCTGTATCTTCTCCCTACCTCCATTTCCCAGAGTAGTTTGTGCCCCTCACCTGGGTGAACTCAAAACTTTCCATAAGCAGGAAAGATTAAATTGCATGGCAAGGCTTTGAACTTGCCTGCGCTTTTGTGTGTGTCTGACTTGCTGTAGTCATCCCAGAAAACAAACAGCATAAAGGAATGGCTATTTTTGTTTCCCTCATCGTCTCTGAGGGCTTTGAAGTCTGAGTTGCCAGAAGCAGGGTGGCTGGGCTACAGTGCATAGCTGCTACAAGGGTAAGTACCATCCAGAAGCAAGGGCCTGAAACTAACGGGAAGGCAGCTGTGTCTTTATGTGATTCCCAATGAAAGGGCTGATGCTCTGCTCTGTGCCAGGATGCTAAAGCTCATAAGTGCTCTGTGGATCCTGCTAGCCTGTTGTGGGGACTGGCTGAAAAGCCAGCCCATTAGATGCCTCACCAACTATTCTATTGCCCACTAAGGTGTTTGACTCCCCAGTGAGCAAACGGGATGAGCTGAGTCATTAAGCAAGTTCCTTGCTGAGAGAAACTGGCAATTTAGTCTAAAGCCAGAAAAGACATCATCTGAAGTCAGCCCCAGCCAACACGCCTTGACTGGGCACGCAGACATCTCTGTGGCTGTCAGAGGGAACACGCCAGTGCTGTATTCCCCACCAGCCACACCACACAGAGCTCTGCTTCCAGGGGTCTGCAGTCCCCACAGACTGCAGGGCAATAACTGAGACACAACACAGAGTGTGCTGTTTCTACAGGCCAGGGAAAGAGGCTGTTCTGCAGATGTCTGAACCACAGTGGGCTACTGACAGAGCACAGAGAGGACATAATTGTGATGGGTGCAGTGCTGTGGAAATCTGGACCTTTTCAACTGGGAGGAAAGGAGGTCTCCATTTAGCTCCTCTTCCTTCAAAGGCAAGAATACAGCAGTCATAAAACACCATATTGTCCATTATTGCAAAACACAGCTAAACATGTAGTTATCACTACACAAAATGTGCAAGCCTCACTATTTCCTACTGCTCGAATTGCATGACAAAGAGAGAAACCACAGCTTTAACTATAAGTTTGTCCAGAAGCAGTGCCCTGATCCACTGAGAAATGATGAGGCTTTGTGGCATTTTCACCGAGACTTTTCAGTTTTAGCTGGAGAGGGAAAGAAGAGGGAGCTCAGGGAGGCACGTGGTCTCTTCTCAGAGTATCTATGAGCCCAGCAGTGAAGGCAACCATATGGGCTGCAAGTCAAGCACTCTGCCTGAACTCATCCCCCCAGGACAAAGCTCTCATCACTGGCTTTCCCTGGTCCACTGAAGACTTCATTATGTATTCAAAAGGAAAGAGAAGTTCGAGTTCAAACCAGTTCATCCTCTAGAGCATGGTCTTACCACAGAAGCACTGTTCATCTAAAGGGCAAGATAGAAAATTAATCTGAGAGGTGGAAGGAAAGTGTCCTGTACATGCATTTATCTCTAAATCTCCTTTTATGATTGCTTGAAATTTTTAGGGAAGAACAAGTCCCCAGAAGGAGCTGGAGGTGAGTAGTGTAGATGTAGACCACACGCAGACATGCAAAGGACACATTCAAACAGTTCTGTGAAAAATTGGAAACCTGAGGTGGGATTTCCTAGGCAGTGTAAGCCAGTCTGGCTGCAGGCTGCTCTGGATGGGTGCTGACCACTTTCCCACACATTTCCCCACTGGCCCAGCATGATTTTGAGTGCAGGCACAAGATTACTGAGGGTTAAGAGGCTGGAACTGACTATTTGCAGAGCCACCTCCTGGTCAGTGCACCTTAACCCTAAAATAAAATCCCAGCCCTGTTTCTGTTCCTGCCACAGGTCCATATCCTTCTCTTCAGCTACACTTGTGTTGCTCTGCCCTGCTGCAGCTCCACCATCCTTACACATCCTGCCATCATGAGCCCTGATGCTCCCTGTTCAACACATACAAATTATGACAAGTAAAAGGGCTGCTATTTATTGAAAGCCAAACTGTTCTCAGCTGGACAAATGTTAATTCAGCAGCACTGCTGTGCCTGTAATAGTGTTGCGGTGGATTAAGAAATAAACACAGTACTACAGGTCCCTGGGCTGAAGGTCCTGCCCAGCAATGTGCTGAGGAGGGGTTAGTCACACCACTGTCATACATCCCATAACCACAGGAAACCTCCACAGTAATAAGGCAGTTGGGATAATGAGGGAGGGCAGAACAAAGAACAATGTCAGTGGAGGGTCTGGAGCTCAAGTCTTATGAGAAGGGGATGAGGGAGCTGGGTTTTTTTAGCCTGAAGAAAAGGAGGCTCAGGAGAGTGACCCTCTACATCTGCCTGATAGGAGGTGGTAGCCAGGTAGGAGCTACAGAGTCTCTTCTCCCAAGTAACAAGTGACAGAACAAGAGGAGAAGGCTTCAGGTTGTGCCAGGGCAGGTTTATGTTGGATATTAGGAAAAAATTCATTCACTGAAAGGGTAGCCAAGCATTGGAACAGGCTGCCCACAGAGGTGGTAGAGTCACCTCCCTGGAGGTATTTAAAAGACCTGATGTGGTACTGGGGGACATGGTGGCCTGGCAGTGCTGGGTTAATTGTTGGACTCTACAATTTTAAAGTTCTTTTCCACTCCACACAATATAAGCTGTGCTGGGCCACACCAAAAATCCGACGTGCAATGACTTGTCTCCAACAGACCGGAGAGGGAGAGGATAACTGAGCAAGCCAAAATTCATAAGAAAAATTAGACTGCTCTCAAGGGGTTAGCTTGCACTGACAGAACTCAATTCCCTGCTTTACAGCAGAATAGCTCAATTCTTAATTGCCTGATTTCAATACAAATGCATTGGTTGCTTATAAAAGCCACGCTCTGCTCCAGTTCTCTTTTGCATTGGGAGAATGAGTTCACCAGACTCCACATAGGTGTGGAGCCCACAAATACGAAAGCTAAATCCTTCTGGAGGATGGACTGATATCAACAACCAGACAAAAACAGAAACCAGCTCGGATTTTACCTGAAACCTGTTTACTTTGTGTGGCTCGTTGCTAAAACAAAGGAGGCAAAGACAAAGGAGGTGAACAAGGGAAGTAGACCTGTGTACCTGGAGCCTTTGAGAGGCAGTTTCCTTAGAGATCTTGGAATCTCCCCCTGGGATCACACAGTAAAAGCTGGAAGTGCCACGGTGTTACCAACTACCCTCCAGCCAACACAGCCATATAATCCTGCCTGAGGCTCCCCAGCCTGAGAAACAGGGAAGCAAGGCAGTCAGCAGACCATCACAGCAGCACTGCTTTGCAGTGCACCTAGGATGCACAAATTTCCCCTCACAATCAGCTCTCCCCAAAGATCAATAAAGTCGGGAAATGCTATGCAAGTAAACATTTTCCAGAAAGACATCTGTACTAGCTGGTGATGCACTGCAGCCTCCCCAGCCCACAGGGATGAACTCTGAGTCGAGGTCAGGTGCAATCAGCTGAGTAGGCAAGGGCTGAGACAATGGCAGCCTGGGGATGCTGCTCCTGTTCAATTACACTGATTGAAAGAACAAGGCGAATTGATTTTGATTTTCATCACGGAGAAACGCTGAACAGGATCCAAGAGCCTCCTGGCCCCTGGGAAAGACTGAAGCTGTGAACTCCACCACAAACAGCTGGTGAGCAGCTTTGGCTCATGGCAGGGACTGGCCCCAGAGTGACAGACCTGCAGGACACCACGATCCCTCGCTGCCACGCATTTCCCGTAACTTTCCTCATTAAAGCAGCTCGTGTGACAACCTGCATTTTTTTCCTCCTCGTTATTGGTAGGTTTTTCTTCATTTTCCCCCTCTTCTATTAGTGACAAGTTTTTGGGTTAACTTCAAATTGTTGTCTAAACTCTTGCCTGAATGAAATCTGTTTTCTAGTCCCCTCCAGCTACAGACAGGCCAAGGCTGATGCAGTAGGAAATCCAGCTCAGCTCATCCATCTAGAAAGGTACTGGCTTCAAAATTATTTTTTAAAGGGTCCATTTTTTCAAGTCAGTTGCTGGATTCAAAAGTCCTTAATGCTGATGCTAATTTTTGGAAATTTCTGGGAAATAAAAAACAGGCCAAGGAACAAATAATCACCAAAAGTTATGCAGGATAACAATAGTTACTCTCTTCCTGAAAGGAAGTTATGTTTTCTTTGGGAAGGGACAGAGGAAGGGTATTAAAAACATGAGCAAGCCCTTTTACAAAGTGAGTGATTCAAATGATGGAACACTTTTCCCAGCTAACAAGCATTGGCTCAATGAGTATAATTTTCTCCAATGTTTTTTAGGTGCTGAGTGCAGTAGCACAGGCTCTGCTATGAGAACAAGGTGTATCCCTTGCCTGAGTTCACATTGCCTCTTTCTGCACCCTCCATCCAAGGAATTCTTCTGGACACTACCTTTCTCATCATCTGACCTCAGACACCTGAGGCAACCCCCAAGGAGTCCGTGCCCTGATGCTCTGGACAGACTGATGATGCAGACAAAGCTCATGTCAGCTCTTTCAGATAGTCCTTTCAGCATGCATATCCCTACAAGTCACATCAGAGGCACTCCAGGACTGCTCCCGTGCTGATCCTCAAACTTCCACTGGCCACCTTGCAGCTTTTCTGCCAGCTGCCCCCACACATAACTGTTTAGGCCAACCAGAGGACAGATCATCTTATGCCAGCTCCTGCTCAGCATCCCCTCATACTGTAAGGGAGGTACAGGGTCCCCAAGAGACCAAGGGTGAGCAGGGCAGGAGCTGTAGCCTGCAACTTTGAAGACCCTTCAGAAAAGCCTTTAGCAACTTCACCCCATGCCCATTTTAGCCTTCTTTTAAAGCATAAGCACTGAAGATGACGGACTATCCTTCACATGTACAATGGGCAGCACACTGAGCACAGTGCTGTCCCTGGTGCAAGGCTATCCCAAGGCACTGCTGCACAGGTGCTAAACTCTCTCCCCTCACACGTATCATATCTGAAAATATAGCCAATGTTAGCAGAAGTAAAGCATTCCACATTTGACATCAACACAATTCACATCGTCTGGGCCACCCTCCTTCAATCTATTTTTGCACAGTATTATGCACTATGATCAGAACAGAGAGGAATCTTTAGGTCTGAACATTAATTGAATAAAAATGCATATTCCACAAGAGTTAATAATTTTATGGTTTCCTCAGTTCTAATCAATAGCTTGTGTGAAGAAAAAGCAGCAAACAATGAAAAATAATTGTTCTGAGCATTTTAAAAGGAGCATCTCAGGTTTTAAAATCTGACATAATTCTTCACAGAGAATTTCCCTTTGATTGATCTTTAGGAAAGCCTAGCTATAGAAAATTCTTTATTCAGTCTAAAATAGAGCTTCTTTTCCATTTCCCAAAACTGTTGGTGAGCCAAAGGAATAATGAATTGTGAGGTCCTGCTGTATTTGGTAGCTTCAGCCTGACCTCTAGTAATGCTTGGAGTACCACATGCAGCATCTCTTACAGATTACACATTCCAATGGGCATAGATTGAGGGCCTGGGGATGCAAACACAGCCTGAAGCAGTCCCCCATCTGATGGGAAACTGTAACTATTGCAGAGTTGGGAAAAGTGACATTTCAAATGTTGTCTTGGTGCTCCTGATCCACATTCCCTCCCTTTTTAGGCACGTGCCTATTAAACAAGATCAATTTACAAGTCAAAAAGTTGTTTCTGACTGTCATTGCTGGCTGCTACTGTCTGAAATCAAGCTGTTTTCTCTCTGCTTTATACATTACCCCCAGATATGAAGACTCCAAAGTCTGAGCACAACTGGCAATTCTCTTGACAATGTACAAGGTAAAATAGAAGCAGCATGTTGCTCAACTGCTCAGTTGGATCTGAAACAAAGACAGCAGTTATAATTGCTATCTACCATTTAAATAACCAGATACTGCATGACAGTAAATGGAGGCTAAGAGATTATTAGGACCAAGATGCCAGTCACAGGTACAATTCCAGACAAATTTATTTTAATGTCAGAGGGAGCTAATGGTGGAGACTGAGAAAAATACAGATATAGGTTAAATTTGCCATGATTTGTCAGCAGGATACAACTGCACTGAGTCTTTGAGAGACGTATTCAGGTAGGAAACAGACTCTCCTGGGGAAATTATAGGTATTTTTGGTTGAGTTGTTCAGGTAGCTTAAACACCTGGGATCACATTTGCTCAGAATTAGTACTGCAATGGCCTAAGAACAAAGATTGTGCAAACATTTCTGCATGGGTGAAAGGTGCCCAACTGAAAAACTTCAGGTTTGGGGCACAACTACTCCTGATACCTCCCTCTTCCTCCTAGGGGACCAACTCCCAGAGGCAACCGGACACAGCACTGGCCTTTCAGGACTTATGAAACGCAAACAGAGTTTTATTTGCTTCCTGACCCTTCACTCAAAACATCTGCAGCTCTATAAACAAAAAGAAAATCTGTGATTCAGCCTCTTCTTCTACCCCTGCTTCATTCTGGCAGGAAAGTGAGGCCACACTTTGATGTCAACATGACACAGCATGGCTGTTGTGGTAATGTTTGAGAATTCCTGGTTGGTCTCCTCAGGCAGTCGATGCCACTGCCCTTTATCTTGCATCTTGTCTGGCAAGGTGAAGCCTGCATGGCTGGGAGACATATACAGCTGAAAATTTTGGTCAAACTGAGGGAAAAGAATGGGGTCTTCTTCAGCACTGGAATCCTGAGTTTCTGTTCCAGATAACCCAGTTGAGTTGGCAGTCTCAACTTTTGTCCCTTGTCATAGAAGAGCAGCTGGTGATGATGCTGCTTTAGCCTCCATAAAAAAACAAAAGGCTTTTCAATGTTCATGTCATGAACCCTGGGCCATGAGCATATGGTTTAATTTTTTGAAGGAGAGCTCTGGCAAAGCCAAGGATTTTGATCCTGCTCCTTCCTGAAAAAAACACTCTGGAAAACTGTGGGCTGCTGTAAAAAAATTCTTCAGAAGGGAAGTGCAGAAATGGAGAGGACATATGCAAATTTTTGAAATCAGTTGCACAAAAACTTTTATTCACAATCTTAGTATTCATGGATTCAGCAAAATAGAAGAGAATTCTCCGATACCTACTTCATCTGACAAACTTCAAGCACTAGCAGCAGCAGATTCTGCTTTTGACAATGTACATCAGTCCCTTTGCACATGAAATAACTCTCAGGATATTAGAGTAGGATAGATGTTCATCCCACAGATGCCTCAAAATCAGTGGTATTTGGGTTTCTAAGTCACTTTGTATGCTTTTGAAGTCCTACACTTCTCTGTTGCAAAGGCACTGGGGTGTTAGTACTTAAGAGAATTGTATCATAACATTTTATTCGGGTTTATTCATCTTTAAAATGCCCCTGGAGAGTCCTTTCTAATATCTGTGTTTGTCTTTTGTGAGTCTAATGCTTAGTTTTCCTATTTTTTCTCTCTCAGACTGGAAACAGAGGCAACTAACTCCTCTCCTTTGCATTTTTAGTTACTTTCCTAATACAACCAACTTTCAAGAGAGATTATTCCCACCTGCTGTGAACCCATAAGCAGAGTGCTGGTGTAAAAAAACCACAGCACCAGCTGCATTCTCACCAGACACAGACTTTGAAGGAAAACTGCCTAAGGAGAAGCCCAGACATTCAGCCTGTGGTAGGAGCAGCTTCTACAGAAGAGAATGATCTCTTCATGGCACCTCCACAGAGGACACTCAAATATCTACACCCAGCACCTCCACACCTACCAATCCCTGTGGGCATCCACACTTGGCAGCTCTTCAGGCTGTCCTGGCTACTCTGCTTCCCTTCTGGGATCCATGAGTTTCAACATCCACACTGGCTGCCTCCTCTGCTGCCGCTGTGCCAAGGCCACCAAGCTGCCAAGCTCCAGCACACTCTCACTGCCCTAATGCATCTGCCATTCAAATAAACCTTTTCCTGTTGTTTCCTGTCCCTTTACAGTCTCACAGTCTCTACACCCTGAGGCATTGCCTCCAGGGCGATGAGCTGGTTTGTCCCAGCCCAGGGAAGCCAAAGGCCCCAGGTACTAGCAGTGTGCTCAGCAAAACCCAGAAAAAGGGCAGCACATGGCTCATCCAGGAGCTGCACCAGCAGCAAATGGTACACAGCAGTGCTATACAGAGCAGTTGGACCACGGGAAGATTTCCTAAATTAGGTCCTAGGATGAAAGAGCTGAGCATGTGATTTCACCTCCCATTCTAAACTTCCATATGCCAGACGATAACTGCCTATTAAATTGCAACTGGGAATCAGCACACAAACGTACTTCATCTCCTGCCTTGTCCCAATTACTTTAAAATAGGTACTGCTGAGTCAGTCGCTTGGATTACAGAAATCAGAGATCTTCAGTAGAATTTAACAACTTTTCAGGTTCGCATAAAGTCCTCTAGAAGCAGATCAAAGTGAGAACAATAGTTCTAGTCAGGTTCACAGGTGGAAGCAAACTTCCTACAAAAATGTACCTAATGAAATCATTAATGCTGCAGAGGTTATCTTCCCTCCACACATCCCACAGCAAGGATCCCTCCTTGCAAGTGTGCTTCCAGTGTTCCCCTTGAGGTCTACTTTCCCGCTAAACAGAGTCCTCCTCCCACGCCAGAGTGCAGCCCTTTAGTCACTGGCCATGAGTGCTCCCATTCAGCAGCAGTGCTACAAAACAGCCCAGTTCTGGAACTCACTGTTGGCCTCTTCCACTGTATTTGCCAGAGCTTCTCCTCCGGGAGCAGGGTGGGACCGATGGAGCTGATGTGAGCGGGGAAGGTGGCATCCTCAAAGAGCAGCCCTTGGCTCAGGCACAAGGCTCGCAGGTCATTGAAGTCCTGGCTGTTAAATTTCCTCAGGTTCTGGAGGCTTCCCGTTGCTCCTGTGGTTTGCCAGCCCTGCTCTGTCATCGGAGCGGAGCTGGGGGCGAGCATGGTGCCCCTTTCCTGCGAGGGGAAGACAGGGACTGCCATTAGATTCCCAATGCAAAGTGGTGCACCAGGAGTGTGTGGGGTAACACCTCCCCCTCCCACCAGGAGGACTGTGGAGCAGCAGCTTGCAAAACTGTGGGCAGCCACAGTGACAAAATCCTTATTAGCTGGAAATGCATGGGGAAAGAGCAGTCGTCAAATCCCACTGGTTTATCTTAAACCAGTGCTGTCAGTGCTACAAATTCAATTTGGAGTCTTCCCCGAGGACAGAGAGCAAAGCTGTTAGTGAGCTGCTGTGTGAGCACTGAGGTACAGCTGCAATACGAGCAAGCAGAAGGGATGGAACAGGAGCTGCAGACACAGGGAGTGCGAGCGTGAGCAGGGATGATGCCCACAGGCACCCAGGACTCTTCTGGTCAGGCATCACAGCTGTGCCCAGGGCACAGGATTTCAAGTTGCTGTTTAAACTGGGCAGTCATTGCATGGCATCTACAGGTATTCCAATCTGAAGCATGGTCAAACCCCTCTCTGTTAATGTGTCTAACAGAAAGGGGCACTTTAATTAGGAAAATTAACATTTCATATGTGCAGTGAAACCCTGGATTGAACAGACATGCTAATACACGTGCTGGCACAGCTAGAGACGGATGCAGGAGCCAAAACCTCCTGTTGAGGGCTTTGTTCCTTTACAGGCATCAAAAAGCACAGCAGGATTCCTGCCATCAAAGATCTACTTTTGTTCCAAAGGGAGGTAGTTCATCTTCCATGGAGACACTGGACTGTGGGATAGGAGAGCTTTTAGGACAGGAGTGGGAGAAAGGCACAAGAAAAAGGAAGAACTGCACATTTGGAGGGGCTAGTGGCACTGGAGCTTAAAGAAAGCAATTTGTTCTGTCCAACCAGAGCACAAGATTTGAGGTGTGCTCCCCAGAGCCACATGGATGTACAGAGGGACACACACCTGGGCACCGCCTCCTGGGGATTTCCCTTCAGCTGAAAGGGAACCTTCAGTTGACCTTCTGTTCTGGTTTCAGGGTTCAGAGAAGTAGCAGGAAGGTTGTGCAGCCTGCCTTGCCTCCTGGTTCCTTCACCTCCTATTGGTACACAAAATTACACATTGCTGGATAAAAACATGACTCAATTTCCATCCTTCATTCCCATCTGCCCTCACAAGACCAAAATATTAACTATCCTGAGCTATATTTCCCCTTTTGCCTCTCTTCTTATGAGGAGAGAAGCCCCTTATCAGCAGACTTTAAAAGGTAGAATTCACTGTGAACCTCCTCAGGCATCTTGCTTTATGGATGCCACCACACTTGATCCAGAGATTACTGTCCCCAGCTCCTGGCTTCCACTTAAGATGTACCTTCACATAAATTAGCACTGGAAAATCCACCACATGCCCTGGGCAAGCCTCACCTACAGTTAATTAACTTTGCTGTGCTGATTTCTAGCCTGAAGTCACCTAGTTTCACTTTCCAGCAACCGGATGCCATAACTCTTTTGGTTGGTTGGTTTTGTTTGCTTGTTTGATTATTTTTTCTTTTTTGTTTAATCTTTTTTTGTAGATGAAAGTGCTTTTTTCTACCAAACAAACTTATCTGTAGATCTAAGATGTCCCTGGTGCTGCACAAATAGAGCAGATGGCTCCAGGAAGAGCAAAGCCTCAGGTTTGTATTGTGAACTCTTCCCACATGCCAAAACCACAGCTCAGCCACAATGAAGGTGGGATACCTTCAAGTGTGAGCTCCCCTACTCCTCTCCCTACACCCTTTTCACTCAGTCTCACCACCTTTCTCAGTGCTTCAAGTCACTTAGCCTCCTGGCATGGTAACAACAGCCTAAACAAATAAGTGCTTTTGCATCTCATTGTTTTAATTAAAAGCCCCACAAAAAAATCCGAAACCACCCTCAGCCAACAAGAAGAGAGCGCATTCCCCTTGGGTTTGCAGTTTTTAATACAATGGAAATAAATCTCATGTAATGTACCATAACACGACAAGGGAATGGCTTCTTAACAAATACTCATTTGAAACTGTGCCCAGGCTCCGTGCATGCGAAGATCTATTTCTTGAAACAGTGTTCCAGCAAAACTGATTACTAATTCCAAAACTCAAATTAAAATTAACAGAGCTTGAAGGCAGGGTCTGACACGCGTTCCCTCTCTTCTGACAGAGAACAAGAGTTTTTAGCATGTGTGTGTGTGTGTTTAATTACGTTGTTTAACATATCGGGATTAAATTAGCAACCAGACTGAGGAAAATAACACACTTAACTACTATTTTCTTGCAGGAATATCTTCATCAGCACAGACACATGAGTTCTACAACTACCCATGTCCCTCTGCAGGCAGTCCATGGGGTCAGGACCCGGCTAGCAGGGCCCTGGTTGCTCTAACACGCTCTGATGGCCACCTCTTTTGGAGCAGCATCCTGAATCCTGGCCACAGCTGTCCAGCGGGTCTGTCAGCAACAGCAAAGATCACAAAAGTTGTTAAAGCTGAGTGCTGCCTGCTTGGTTGGGGAGCTTCTTGCTGTTACTGACCTCGAGAGCCAGAAGGGCTTTCGACGGACAGAGTTATAATGGAATGCATATCAGAGATGCTGACCTCGGACTGCTTCCTGCCACAAGACCCAAGGAGAGAGGGAGGTATTTCAAATGCTCACAAAAGCTGGTTCAGACATATTGTCAAGCTCTAAAGAAAAGCAAAGAGACTGCCACTCAACTAAGGAAAGAAATTATTATTCAGAAGGAAGTAAACACTCAGGAGGGGCTAAACAAACATTTACTTAGTCCTGGGATCTCCTTCAACACACTTACTTATCTGAAATGGAGAAGGGAATCACACCCGACTTTGCACCAGCTGCTCTTTTTTGGTTCCTTTTCCTTCTCAGCAGAGGAACATCCATGTTGTCTGTCCCTGAGGAAGGGGCAAACAGCAAAGAAGGAGGAAGAGAAGGTAAGCAGAGGAAAAGCTACAGAGAGAAGGATAAAAAGAGATCAAGTGATGCAGTTGGAAGGGATGGGAAGGAAACAGGAGTCTCTGAGCATAGCAGGGCAAAAAGGTTGGTGACACCTGCAGAAATCCATGGGGGAATCCCAAGCAGCCACCATTCTCTGCACTGAACAGCTTGAAAGGCAGCAGTGGAGGTGTGTCCTGTCTCCCTCCAGCTCTCATTCAGGAAAGATGTCAAGCCAGGACTCTAATCAGGTACTCAACGGTGGCAAATGCTACTGACAGCTAATTACACTTTGCCTAAAGATTTATGTCACAGTACAGACATCATTTTCTTCAATGGCTTTGTATTTTTCACAGAGTAGAAAGTAGAAATAGGCAATTAGAAACCATGTGTACTTCATAGCTTAACCTTCTCCTCTCCACTGATTTTCTCAAAACATTTCCATTATATGTTGGCTTAGCTGAGTTTCTGTACTTTAGAAAGAGCAACTCATTTTCTCAAACACAATGAAGAGTACCAGAAGAGCTGAAAAACCAGCAGCCCTTCTTCACCTGTTTCCTCTCAAACACTCCAAACTATCAAGATACGTTTCATCTCCCAATAATATTCAATATATGCTACAGTAACAGTAGCACTCTTTCCTCTAAGATCCTGTCATTCACGTACTAAGCATTGTAAAAACTTCAAGGACTCAGTTCCAGAATTATCTTATAATGAAGGAAAGTGTGAGTTTATTATCTCTCCTAGCATTCAGAGGAAAAAAACAAATGAGAGTCAGCAGCCTCCTGCAGAGACAGCAAGCTGAGGAGGCAGTGCAGGGACCAGAACGTGGGCATCCCAAACCCTAGATGGACAGCAGCTCCTTGTACACACCATGTGCAAAAGCCTTGAGAACCACAGAAAATCAAAACCAAAGCCAGGCACTCTGGCACCCCTCCAGGAGATTACTTTCCCAGTGGCATCTTGCACGACCTTCTGCTCCAAACAGCCTGTGAAGTACTCCCTTCTGGCTATTTATTAAGTCAATTTTCTTCTCGTTTTGCATACACAGCATAGGACAGTTCCAGATATCTTTTTTCTACCTCATTTAACAGCAGCCTACAGTAACTATAGCATCCTCCTCATCTTAGAATCTCTACTCCCACTTGATCCAATTACTTCTGACAACTTACCGTTGTACAGAGGAGGCTCTTTCTAGGATGGCAGATTTGTCTTTTCTTTCCCTCCAGGTAACGTTAAGGATAGGACCCCAATTTCTTCTGTCTCTCCAAGGCAAATCCCTCTCAATGTGTCTGTGGTGCTTTTCCAGCCCTATTACTAGTATTTCACCTGCTTCATCTTGTGCTAAATGAAACAGCAAAGGGATGTTTTTTACCTGCAGTGCCTCCGGTGTAACTCTGGCCAGCACCAACAGAGACACACGGGCTGGCACTGTCCCTGCTCTCCTTATAGGGAAGCTTTTGCCACGCCTTGAGTAAACGTAACCAAGTTGAAGTTCAACAGCCAATCTGGCTTGGGTGTAATAGTTTCATACAGATATTACACCATGAAGATACACACATATACATAGATATAGATACGTTCACACACACATTTCTATTAGCCACGCACAATGAATTGTCTATCGACCTACGTTTGTGGACAGCATCCTGTGGCCAACTGTGGCTTCAGCTATAGTTATTCTTAGAGGAAAACAGGTTTATTTGCACCTCTCAACTGTTTTCCTCCTCCTCAAACCACCAGGAAATGCAGTAATCAAGTTGGATCCAGGCACAGCCTGGCAGGACTCACCACAAGACAAGTTATCAGAGGTGTGTGTCATTCTTTCTGCAGCAGTAAAAGCAGCAGATATTTTTGGGCCAATGCCTGTTAGCATTTATTCTGGGCTCTTACTTAAATTCCACATCAGTTCACTGGGCAGCTCATTGCCTCCAGGAGTGCCTGAGGAAGTAGAACTTATCCTTTTATTTAGGAGGGGATTGACTTCCATTATGCTAAAGCCCAAAGTCAAATAATTAAAGAGTATCTAGCAAAAATTGAAATTTTTATTTTTGGGACACCAAACTGAGATAGCCTAAAGAGGCCCAAAATTCAAGGGAATGTGGGCAGCACGTTTTCAGGGACACACTCCCTGGCAGCAATCCTAAGTGTACTCCTATAGCCTGCAAACATGTGTTTGAATAAAGGTCCTGGTGTACAGCACCTGAATAAGAGACAATGATGCAACCTTGCAATAAAGCAAACCCACAGCACCCTGTACGAGCTGCAGTACAGTGGGCCAAGGCAGGGGACCCTTCCCCTGTGCACAGTACTTTTGAGATGATATCTGCAGTGCTATACCCAGTTTGGGGCTGCCCAGCATAAGAGGGGCACTGAAAGTGCAGCAGGTCTGGCAGAAACCCACCAGGATGGTCAGGGGGCTGGAGCATACGATTTGAGAGAAGAGAGCAAGAGAGTTTATCTGCTCTGCCAGGAGGGACACCTAATTGCACTCTCCCACTATCCAAAAGGTTCCAGAGCAGGTGGAGACAGGCTGTCCTTGAAGGTGCACAGCAGATGGGCAGAGGCAACAGCAAAAGGAGCAGCAAGGAAAATTACACGTGGCTGGAGACAAAAAAGATCTTCAGAGTGGCTCAGCCCAGACACAGGTGGCCAGAGAGCCTGGAGTGTCTCTGCCCTTGGAGATATTCACGTGGACAAGGACATAAGCAGCATCACCTAACTCAGAAGTCAACCTCCTTCGAGCTGGAGTGCAACTCAAAGACCCAAGAAATTACCCTCTCTTTTTCAAGTTACCACAGCTTGTTCATGAAAAGTTACTCTGCAGTGAATGTTCATGAAGTTTAATTTGGGGATAAATGGAAAAACTTATCAATCCATAGTTCTTTACTTATCCAAAGTAATCCTATGATCACCTGGGCTCAGGAATTTCCCCAGAACAAGACTTTCTGTTTGGTCTGCAGTTTCTTTGAGCTGGGATGTTAACAGTTCACATAGCAGCTGGTTCCTAGGAGCTACAGGAGATCAGAACATAAAAGTGCTCATGAAAAAGACAGTTCATCTTCTTCATCAGTGTTTACTATAGTTCTGTGGGTCTGAAAGCTGGGTACTGCACTCTGCCTGCTTGTATTTAAGGGCTTTCACATCCTCATGAGATCCTAGCATTTAGCAAACTCTAATAGGAAATGCATCCATGTAAATTAGAGCAAAATCTGCCTCAGAGGGCAAAACAGGTGCAGTTTTCCTTTAAGAGCTGTTTTCCATAACCACTACATAAATAAAAGCTGATTGCACCAGAAGCAGGGAGCAAAGATTTCCTTCATTGCAGCAAAGGAGCTGCGAGGTGATAAATGCCATAGCTGCCGGCTCCTCTGACAGCAGGCGCGCTGTTAATCGCCTCCTCTCTGGGGAAACGGCAGGTATATCCCCCTCCAGGTATGGTGATTCATTGTCTGGAACTGATATCTCTGCTTAAATGGTGGATTAACATGATTTAAGAAATATTCATTGCAAAGTTGATTAGAAAGGCCCATCACCAACCTGGCAGGAGATTTCAGTTATTGCAGCATGAGCCCATTTTGGGATTGTCAGCTTTTCTGCAGAAGGCTGTATTGATGCGTCCATTTTCACAGTAGCTCCAGAGAAGGGAACCCAGAAGGCTGAGGGATTTATGTGCAGTAATGAGCCTTGGGATTATTTGCTATCCTAAGTGTCTGTGGAAACCTGCAAGAAAAGAAAAAAAAAAAAAAAAAAAAAAAAAAAATTTGAAAAAAAAAAAAAACAGAATAATTTGAGTAAAAACCACAGGGCTGTGCATTGGGAGAGCAGGGGTGTTTTCTTCCAGTGGTACCCTGTGAGACTGTGGCAAGGGCCAGCAATTCCCCTGACTTAAAGTTTGCTTTTGCAGAGCAAGGACATTAATCCATCTAAGGGTAGACTTGCAGTTTAATCTACTCATGAACAAAATATGCTGAAGGATCACTAAAAAATCGGAACTGCGTCTGCACTATCCTCAGGGTTTGAGCTTAAAGCCCAAATAAAGGAGGTCCCCTTTACTTAGGACCAACAGCTTCCTCTTTCACTGGGAACTGGCACCAGAGGGTAAATACCAACAAGTGCTGTTGAATCCAGGTTTTCTGTGAAGCCAACATGGCTTGCGAGGGCTCAGCTGGCACCATGGATTTTTGGCATCAGAGATTCTTGGAATTTAGTGAATCTTTATTCCTCTCTACCCTGGGATAAAAACACACACACAAAAATATTTGCACAACACGAGGGCTCTTTTAAAATAGATTTTGAACTAAGCACATATATCTCCTTTTTGCCTGGCTTTCCTGAGGGTAGACTGTTCTTCTGGATGGATGTCATGGTCTAACTGGAGCTGTCAGCTCACTCCCTCCCCTACCACCAGATCAGGAAGAGAACTGGAAGAGTAAAAGTGAAAAAACTCATGAGTTGAGGACAAGACACCTCAAAAGGTAGAGCAAAAGCCATGTGTACAAGAAAGGCAAAACAAGGAATTAGTTCCCTGCTTCCCATGGGCAGGCAGGTGTTCAGCCATCTCCTGGAAGGAAAGGCTCCATCACACAGAGCAGTTACTGGGGAAATCAGTAACTCCAGATGTCCCCCCCTTCCTCCTTCTTCCCCCAGCTTTCTATGCTGAACATGATGCCCTGTGGTGTGGAATGTCCCTTGGTCAGTGGGGGTCAGCTGTCCTGGCTCTGTCCCCTCCCAGCTCCTTGTGCACCCCCAGCCTGCTCACTGATGCGTGGGGTGAGGAGCAGAAAAGGCCTTGACTGCGAGCAGGCACTGCTGAACAGTAACAAGAACATCTCTGTTATCAGCACTGGCTTCAGCACAAATCCAAACTATAACTATATAGCCCCATACTGGCCACTGTAAAGAAAATTAACTCCAAGCCTGTTAAAACCAGCACAGTAACCAGCAGCTTGTCTGAAGCAGTGAGTTTTGCATCGTCTTCCAAGGCTGTCTGGGGAGGAACTGCGTAACTTTGCCCAAGTGCTAGTGGAAGCCTTGGCCTTAAGTAAGGGAACTCTCCTCACTCCACCCACAGAGCTTCTGCACTTAAGTATCAAGACTGTTATTTTTTGCAACATTTCAGACATATGCCTTAATTTCTTACTCCTGCTGTTCTTACCCCTGTGAAGATCACACTCTTTTTAGCAGAAAGGCTCCTAATTTACACCGTGGTAAATAAAAGAAACAGGCTGGGAAATTTTCCAGGGTAGTGAACGCAAATAGGTTTTGTGTAAAAGAGGAATCATCCTTCAATCATTGTCACATTTGCTGCAGTGATTGGGCATCCCACTGTTTTTGCATTATGGGACTAATGTAAGGATACTATCAATCCATTTCATTTCCTCATTCATAATTTTGTATATAGGTCAAGTGTTACCATTTATTTGCTTCTCTTACACAAGATGCAGAGAAGCTATGATTAATATTAGTCATAAACAAGCTCCTTTGCTCTGTGTTTATGCACTGCTATTTCTGGCAGGACCTGCCCTTCTAAAACATAAACTTTTATGACTGTGAAAACTATCATGCAAGTAACAAAGTCCTACTTCAGCATCTGTTTTTACCCAATCCTCACCCACGAGCTGCTCCTCAGTGCAAATTCACCACGAGCTGCAGCACTTTTGCCATATTCACATATGAATCATTTTGCTCATAAATGAAGTACAACTGTTGCCGGAGTGAAATGTGGCAGCTGCTTAACAGTGCATAATGAATCCACAGAGCTAGATCCTACTGCCACTTGGGGGAGGGGGGATTTGGTTTGAAAAATATCTCTCTCCAGAGCCCTATTTTCAGAAGAAATATCCACCAACTTCAGAACCACAGTGGGAATTCTTCGAAAATAAAAATAAAAATAAAAAAAATAGGCAGCCTGCTACTGACACCCATATTAGCACTTGAATTTCCCAGTGGAATATTTTTCCTTCAGAAAAATGCAATTCTGTCAAACATGAAAGACACTAACAATGAATCTTCACCAGGAGAAAGACACAAACATTTCAATAATGCCATTGGGCTCCATTCTGATTTTGCAATAGTTGCAACTTTTGCTTATGAAAACCCCATTACTTCAGGCCCATCTCTGAATTATCCAGAAGGTTTAACATTGCAATGTAAAAAAGGTTTCAAGTGTTATTGCAATAGCTCTCTGCAGTCAGTCTGACATTATTTTTAAGAATGTGATTTCCCAGGAAATTTTGGACTTTGTTTTTCCTTTGAATGAGGAACAGAATATGATAGCACTTTGTATACTGAATCTTTACAAAACCTCTACAAAAATTTGGCCCCTCAGCAGCCAGCACTGAAACTCTCAATAAGAATAAGTCCATCCCATCACCAGGAGTAGTATCAAAACACTTTTTAAACAGAGCCACCATGATATCATCCTCGCAAGTGACAGGGACTCCCATCGGGTCATAGCACTGCTGTTTCGCTTTACCAAACCTTGCTAGCAACTGTTTGGAAAGGTAAGTGAAGGAGCACTTTTATTCCTCTCTCCTTGGTGTCCCTCATCTACCTCTTCATAAGCAGCTTTTGGGTCCCAGAGACAGCCCTTTGTGGAAGGCATATCAAAATGAAGCTCTTGTTTTCATCAGCAAATTAGCCCTTATTTGTCATTTCTGTCTCCAGCCTCGTTCAAGCCCTGTGGGTATGAGAAAATTTATTTCACGCTTTTTTGTTTTGTTTTTGTCTTGGTGTGAACAGATTGCGACAGTCTCATATTTGTTTGTTTCCCAGAAACATTCCTGCCATCCTCTAAAGGAGAATCCTTGGCCTGCAGATCATTCTGACAGCTTACTAAAACATCTGAGGTTCCCAGTCCTCGCCTCAGTCTTTGCTGACTACTGACATGCGTGGCACAGCACAGCTTCCTCTTCCTTGACATCTTGCCATTTGTAAGGTGCCAACAAGCCTGCACTGCTGGCATTCCACCTTTCCTCCTTGCTGTCCACCTCTCCTCCTCGCTCCCACAAGACATCCAACACGTGGGGAAATTAAGGGCTGCAACTTGAGACAAGCCACGTGCCTCCTCCAGGATTCCACGCCCTTCAGCACATACCCAAAAACAGAAGATGGGGTTAATATCCAGATCAGTGCAGAGGGATCTGAAGCTAAATTATGGCAAACCCTAATACCATCACAGGGGAATTAAGACCATGAGTTGGCTGGAAGCCACAACATGACACCCTGGCCTTGTGCTCTAAGCAGTACTGGTGGAGCTTCTCCCCCACACAGTAGCTGAGTTGTATGCTGACAGGGTTGGCCATTGTTTGAACATACATTGTTCCATGAAACACAAACAATGCCATAGAAGGAGAAATTGAAATAATCTCTCCGACTAACAACTCCGTCACCAAATTCCTACAAATTTAAAAGATTAGGAGAACCAGAAATCATATGTTTTTGATGACTCTGGCTTTACCTTCCCCTGATCCAGCAGAGGTGACCTCTCCTGAAGCAGAAGTACCCAAGCATACACAGCTGCAAGGTACCCAGGCAGTTTAAAAAGAAAGGCTGTCTTAAAAGAGGATGCTGAGATACCTACAGACCTGATGGTAATGTCAGAAAAAATTTGTGTTCACTCAGTTACCATGTTAGGTAAGAGTGGTGCAGATCTTTTCTGCCCTCTGGACACACAGCAGGCAGCTCTCCTTGCAGCCCCCGGGAGCATGGTGCAAGGCTCCCAGGGTCATGCTATGTTTCCCTGGAATACACAAGGTACCTAAGCTAGGTGCTTTTCCTCTGAAAAAAGCAGTCCACACTTTGTACCCCACTCACCAGAGACCCATTTGGTCTCTTTCTAAGAATTATTTTGGCCATGAGAAGAGTCATATCACAGCTTTTGTAACAGCATCAGCACTTGCCAACATCACAGGTTCGGAGAGTGAAAATGTCAAAGAACCTAAAACATCACCAGCCTGAGTTTTCTCATCCTGATGACTTTGTAGCCAGATGCATTTGAACTTGCTGATCTCACAAATACAAGTAAAAAGCAAAGCACTTCCCATAAAGAAGGCTGTTCAGCTTAGTCTGGAGACTATACTTATTCAGCCCAAAACCAAAGGAGAATATGACTTCTGGTTTGAAGGGCATAGGAAGCAAGGCAAATCCATGGAGAAAAGCTCCAGACAGAAGTGATCTCCTCCAGTAATTGAGATGGTTGTGCTGCTGAGGCCTGCTGTCAAGAGAGGAAGGAAAAAGAAACAACAAGAAGGTCTTGCATAGAAAGAGTTTAGGGGTTTACCAGGATGAACTTTTAATAACTGTACTGACTTAGAACAAGAGAGTATTTGTTCCTTTGCAGTAGGGCTCTGGTGGGTGCTCTAGGACATGCGAAAGCTGAAAGAGAAGCAAAAATCAAGTGGTGAAGAGCACAAGTGAAAAATCTGAGGCACACAGCCCAGTGCTGCCCTCCCAGGGGCAGCCATCCTGAGCACCACAGCATCAGAACTCACACAGGGTTCAAACATACAAATCCCTGATGGAGAAAGCTCCCCCCGCCCCGTTCTGCTTCCCAAGAGCTGTGGGGGCCCAGCTGTGACCTGCATGGACTAACAGCAGCACATCACTGCAGCTCCCTTGAAAAAAAGGGTTTGTGAGTTCTGCTCTCCTACTCCGTGTGGTTGCCACATGCCTGCAGAGCACGGGCATGGTGGCTGCCATGACCTTTCCCAGGCTGACCCTGCACTGTGACATCTGTCCCCATACTGTGCTGGCAGCAGGCTCCCTTTTCCTGCCTCAGAGCAGCTCCAGCCCTGAGCTCTTTTGTCAGGATGAAAAGCTCCTCTCAGAGCTGCACGGTGTGCTCTGATAACAGGGCTGCTCTCTTTGCTCTGCTCTATCAGTACATGGAAAAATGAGGATTGGTACTCTATCTGAGGTATTAATTAAATACCTTAAATAGCTAGATAAGGCACTTAGCTAGGGCTCAGAGCCATGTATGGAGAGTGAGATGCCAGTGCAGAGAATACCATATGGTCCCTAGTGAATGTTTCTGTCACTTTTCATTGACATTTCAACTAATGTTCTTCACTGATTATCTATATTTTACAATGTATTAGGGAAGCACATCAGACACCGCCTTTAACTTATCCAGCCAAACTGCACTACATTTCTAAATGCTTCCTTCTTCTTGGGGGAGAAGGAAGAGAAGAACTAAACTCTCTAATTCCATGGTCAAACACAGGAGGCTATGGGTAATAGTCACAGGATAGAAACAGGTCACAATACACAAGACTGTAAAAAGGGCAGTCTCAGGTAATTTACAGAGGATGGCTTCTGTGAAAATTATTCCATACAGCCAAAAAACGTAAAATGCAAGGCAATGCCTGAAAGGTAAGAGAGACACTAGGAGAGGACAAGGCTCAGCAAGACCAGCCCTAGGGTGACACAGACTTGGAAGTGATTGCTTCCCCTTGAGGTGAGAAGAACAGGCACAATACCATGCTGGGAAGCACCCAGGAGAGTAAAGATAGAGTGGAAAACAACATGACAGTGCCTCAATTCCTAGTGCATTTTTAATTTCAACTTTTTCTGAAACAGAGCTTGTTAATTTTAAATTTGGTGAGCTTATTAGAAAATCCCAGACCAAATCACTAATCTCACTATATCAACACTAATAACAGAGAGGGTTTAAGATGGAGAAAGAGCTGAATGAGAAGCAGTCACATCCACCCCTCAAGCCCACCTGGTGAGAAAAGTCTTGTTCCTCTCCCAGACATCTGATTTCCTCCAGCTACTCTGATGCTGGTGAGCCACAGTGAGATGCAGAAAGGGAGTGAGAGTAGAGCAGAGCTGAATGAAGCAGCTCTCCTGACTCACTAATGGAAAAGGTAACATGCACCTAGCAACTCCCAGGAGCTAATCAGGGACCTTGACTCTGCCACAGTGAGCCATCAAAAGTTTGTTCTCCAGGGCAAAAAGATGAGACACTTTGACACTAAAAACAATCAGTGCTGGGATCTCTATGTACTGTCATATTTTTTTTACTAATATAGGATAAGACTTCAGGGCAATGCTGAATCAAGCCCCTTGTTTACTGCATCCAGGAGAAAACTCTGTATAAGCAAGTGGGTGATGTGCTAAAATGAAGGCTAAGCCTTTTCTCTCCTGCAGTCTGAATTTCAATTACTGTGCTTGTTGCAGCATACTGACACCAGGCCTCAGTAACCATTAGCTGGAGAATCAAACCATAATGTGTTTGACCCAATATATGCCCCAGTGAGTGACAGAGAGTGGTATTGAGCAGGAAATACCGTGGGCTGTGATGGATCGGATTCCTAGAACAAAGAATTACCTTCCTCTTCTCCACTCCCTTTATATCCTCCTGCCAAAGCACTGGGGATGGTCCTATTAACTATGGGCTACACAGAGCATTGCAGCATCTCTGGAGGAAATCACAAAGATGGGTTTTGCACTAAATAACTGGACTGTCAGAGAAAGAGAGAAGGAAAAGACATCACTGCATTGCTGGGAGACAAAAACTGAAAAATAGCCCATCCTGCAGCTTCTTTGGGGCCACAGATTTATTATGTGTGTACAGTGCCTCACACAAAGTAAGACTTTGATCCTTTGACTAGATATTCAAAGACCTCTGTAATCCAAACAGTAAGAACAAACAATTATTTCATGTCAGGATGAGGAATGATTAAAATAATTTTACTGTATTTTAACTGTTGGGTATATAAAAACACAAGGAAGTTCCAGAATAGTTAATCTTTAATTGTTTTAAACAGACTTCAGAAATCTCTTGGGCATTTTGTTAATGGGCATGGTTATGAGCTGTGGAAAAGCCAAGTGATTACAATAAAAATTATGTATTATGAAGATTTCTGTGCCTTGGTTCTACTTGTGTTACCTGGTCAGCAGCACAGGCCACAAAGCTCCAGTGCAGATACAGTTGCTTTTTTTAACTCCCCCTCCTTTTAAGTACAACACATCTTCACCTTTCTTTGCCCCTACCTCTGGTGGCAGTTTAGAGGCAGCTTAGACCCTCTCTTCTCAATCAACAGGGAGCAGGAAGGGCAAAACTTCTACTGGTGAAACATTCACAGAGAGACAATCTAAAGTGAAATCAGAAACCATTTAGTTGGAAAATTAATTCCTATATGTAATTCAAGAGTCCATCTCAGAAACACAGCTGAAAAATCTTGTTTCCCTATCCACGGATTAGCTCAAGGCCTGGATTTCTCAATAAAACCACACCCAGGTGCTTGCTGGCTCCAGGATCCAACCCAAAGACCACTGACTTTGACAGAATAATCCAATAACTTCAGTGTAGCCTGGAGCACATCTTCTGAGAAAAGGCAGCAGCACTCTAGCCCTGCCTGGGGTCAATGGCCACATCAGGAACAAGCCACAAACACTGAGGGTTCATCCCTACTGCTAAACACCACAGGAGATGTCAATGGCCTGAGTCAGCCCCTGAGGCCAAGAGCCGTGTACCCATACCACAAACCTATTTTCTGCCCTAAAGAAGGTATCTGATCCAGGCTGGAGGGGATGGGCATCTGCAAACTGCCTTCTGGTAAATCAGTAATAGTGCTGCTTTGCTAGCCAGCAAAAGCCACCTTTTGGGGTTAGTTTGAGACCTGAAGAAAAGCCCACATTTCTCTGCTTCCTTTCATCTGCATCTATGCTGAAAGTTTTAACACAAGGTGCTACATCATGCCTGCATCTGTGCAAGGCCATTTATTAAAATTTGTGTCAAAAGTGCTTGAAAAGTAAATATTTGCAATGACCAGGTCCACTGACTCTCCCTGCTATTACCTGGGGTTGAGTTCCTCATGGGCAGCAAGCTGGGTGTAACCAAAACACAGGAGCACAATCTGCTGTCATTGTCTGAGGCAGGTGTTGGAGATTTGACTCACACACACATCTGTTATTCCTGATCGAGTAAACCACTCACAAACACCCTCAACCACCCCTGTGGCTGAGGCAGTAGGGAGGGCAGGGCCACAGGCAGTGCTGCCCCAGACTCGCACACCAGCACCTTTGGTTTCACAGAATGTTACACCAGGTATCAACTTCACCCTTGCACATAACCAGGCATCTCCAATGGATTTTTCTCTCTTCCCCCAGTGACCCAGAGAAGTCATCCCCAGGGGCTGGGGATGGTGGCACTGATGGACTGGGTGGTGGCAGTGAGAGAGTGCCTTTCAGAATGGCAGGGTAGCTCAGGAAGGCTGTGTACATCCCTGTTTGAGGTCACCGGGCTGCTATTCAGTGGAAGAGGCTTTTAATACCTGTGTTGTTTTTCTGAGAAATTATCTTTCCTCTTTTTAAAAGGCTTGTTTTCTTCTTGGCTTGTTTGGTTGTTTTTTTTTTTTTCTTCCAGGTTCCTGCTAGCTTCATGTTACTTTTCTTCAAATGCATTCTAAGTAATTTTACTGGCAAGAATATATTCAAAAGTAGTATTCTAAGAAAATATTTCAGATGCAAAAATAGCCACAGAAAACAGATTTCACATTGTGTAGCACGAGTCACTGAAAACAGATGGAGTTTCTATCATTTGGGTGAAAACTCACAAAGTTTTCACATCAACGCACTAGTGCAATGTCCAGCCTGTAGCTAATGAAATGCAGAAAGCTTTGCTAGGAACAGTCCTTATCAGAGAAGGAATCCATACCAAAACAAATCATCCCCTTTCACCTGTGTCTTTTTCTGGTATAATAGAAGAAATAATAAACCAGAAGCTGGTAGCTCTACTAAGGGTTTTTCTGCAAGATACTCACTCAGATATGGCAAGGAAACATACAGATCAAAAAGCAGTCTTGTAAAAAGAAGCTGGGGGAAAGTTCACTGCTATCATTTGTCAATAAGCAGCCCACAGCTGTTCCTTCCCAGCTCTGGATAATATTCTTAAGGCATAGGACAACTATTAAGGATTTTAATGGCTTATTAATTTTAGTAGTACAAAACATTTTAAGGTCACACTCATTTTAGGCACAAAATAGAAACACATCAAGTGCCTCAATGCATTCAGACCAGATAATCAACATATCAGCAGAGCCAGGATTTTGAATCTCAAATACCTCACTTCGAGGTGCTCACAGACTGAAAAATTGATAAATCAGAAATGACTAATGGCCACATTCAGCAAATAATTTCAGACACCAACTGCATTTGAGAAGCCCTCAATCTGTCCATACAAAGATCAGAAATTATAAGAGGAGGTGACTTTGGCTGTCCTTCTCTGGCAAACATGTTACTCATAGGAAGCCCCAGTTGTCTGGCCCCCAAGAAACCATCCCTGAGGAACTGGGCAAGCCTGTGTCCAGCTCAGGGTATGCTCTTGGCAGTAACAGCAGTTGCCCTGCAGGAACCCTCAGGAAAAAGTCTGCAGAAGTTAACATATTATTAAAAAAGAAATACAAATCTCTGTCACTCCATCCCTGTGGCTGGCTCAACCCTACAGGAAAAGAAACATCTGCTCCTGCGGTGGCTGGCTGCTGTCTCCACTGGAATGCATGCGTGGCTGTAACAAAGCATTGTGAGGATTTAAAATTAAATTTGCTATGAGATGGAAACTGGGCAGACCTGCCAGGTGATTCCAGACCCTGTGTCCCACTTCCTGACCACACAGAAAGGTTCTCATTTGGGTGTGCCCCCAATCCTTCCCTATATCAGCCCGGGAGGAGGTGCTGCAGCCACTGGAACAAAAAAGTCTCTTCCCTGTTTCCTCTGCACCCTCAAATCATCTACAAAGAGAAACCCACATCCCAAATATCACCAGCTCTTTTCCCTGGCTCTCTAGAAGGGGCTGCCAGGGAGGGAGGAAGGCCTGGGCACCCTTGCCACAGGGCAGCTCAACACCTGGGAATCCTCCCGATGGCTTCCCCACCATCCAGGGCTGTGGCACGTCCCATCCTTGTGACAGAAAGTAGCTTTTTGGCTTCCCACCCATGTTCACGCAGGAGAGACCACACCTGAGCTAGAACACAGATGACCGTGCACATTTACATCCTACACACACACAGAGCAAAGCTGTCCATCCACGCCTATCCCAGGAATCCTGTCTCCTCATGTGAGGGAGATCTCCTGTGCAAGAACACGGGAGAGCCAAAATGTGCAAAGACAACCACAGAACAGCCACCAGTGCGGAATGAGAACACCTTATGCCATGTTGAAGCACATGCCCGACCCACTCACTCTTCCCTCTCCTGCAGAGATCTCATTAAAATGAGAAGAAGCTGCTGCTCATGGCTGGCGGATCGGCCCCAGCCAGCCGTGCTGTTCGATGCTGGGCATGGACTTTGGTGTCACATACTCTCCAATCAGCTGAGCCGTTTTTCAGGGGGAAAAAAAAGTATGGTTTTTTCCTTTTTTGGGGTTGTTTTGTTCAGATCTTGGCTCCACTGATAGAATTCTGCCGCGCTCCTGGGCAGATCACTCACACCACAGTCAGGGCAAGCCACAGACAGAGGCTTTTCACTGGAGTTCAATGTAATTGCTAGCATTTATCACTTTAATAGCCTAATGAAGGTGAGATGTAATTAGAAAGGGTGTCAATTGGAATATGGAGTTTGTTTTACAATTACCTATACAGTGGGTAACCACTGGCACAGAACAGTGCAGTTTATAAGCTGGTAATATGTGACATAAATGTTCATCACTGGGTGACTTAAAGCGACCTAAAGCCACGTTCTATAATTGCTGCCTTTCTTCCTAAGCGCTTGAAACAAACACGAAAAGGTTGAACTCCTCCCCAGGCAGCTCTTCCAGCCAATGAAGATGGTTTATGTCCATGAAACTGAGCCCATATAACTGTCACCTCATCATCATTCCCACTTGCAGAGTGATCAGCAGTGATTGTGCTTGAGTGAGTTTTGTCTGTGTAAGCAAGCTCAAATGAATGCAACAGTCATAAGAACTCCCAGCAGGGCTATTGCCATTGAAAAAAATAAAAAAATAAAACTCCAAAAAGCTCCAGAAGCACACACAAAAAGATTTCTCATCACCTACACACAAAAAAAAAAANAAAAAAAAAAAAAAAAAGTAAAAATTCACTAAGAATTAGAAACAATTCAAGAGATTATGTTTCTCTCTGTTTTACTCAAAATAAGTGTTTGGGTGAAGTGAGTTTTATGCATTTGGCAGGATGGCTGACCCTTTGTTAAAGGGCTATTGCCATTGGCAGAAGAACACTTCTGGATAAGAATGTCCTGCTGCTAAATAGATACCAGGGTTTGTTGCTTGAAGGATATTGTGCGGTAATGAGGGCTGATGGTGCTGTTAGCAGACAGCTTAACACTGAACGGGAGACCTGAGAGTCACAGAGTCAGGAGCCTCCCGAGCACAACAACCACAGTACAAAGTATGACTCTCCTGAAAGAGCTAATCTTGCTTCTGAATAAGAAAATGCAGCTTTAATTTGTATAATCTCTCGAGGGTTGGTCAGGTTACTGGAAGAGTGGTTACTTCTGGGAAACAAGCCCTTCCCTCTCTGCAGAATGGACTTTTGATACTCGTCTAGTATCATGAGTGTACCCTAGCCCCGGCAGCTTTTTCCAGGTGTTATAGCTGCAGGATTAACAAATAACCTGCTGCACTGCCAACCCGCTGACATTATCTCAAATGGATTTTAATTTAGTGAGAAGACTGACAAGAAGCAGTGTTGAACATTTTACCTTAAAAAGTCAGAAACAGCAAAGATATGGCCGGGAGGTGTAACAATTGGCGCTACAAAATGAAAGCAGAGGGTCTCATGCCTGCCTGTGAGATGCTTCCATCCAGCTCATCCTGACAGGGCTCCCTGAGGTTTTACAAACCCACAAGTGGCCCTGCACAGAGCCCCCCCACTGCTCATGCAGCAGGGGGTTAGGTGGGGGTGGATTCCAAAAGCACTCCCAGGTGACACTCCTGTCATTAGTCCACTATTTAACATTTTCACCAGATGGTAGGAAGCACTCAGATCTCCCAGAAACATCACCCTAAGAGCTATGAACCGAATCCCTTTCTGCACGAGGTGACCAGCTACAGTGCTTTTGAGGAGTGTGGTCACACCCTCACCAGTCTGCCTCCTGACACAGTCCCAGCCTGGTCTTCATTTCGTAAACAACGTGCCTATCACCTCCAGGTGGCACTTATTGTCATGATGGCATAAAAATTGAGTTTATGAAGCTCCTTAATATTCAGGTTGAGATCTTATTATGTATTTCCTTTACTTTGTGTAGCCATCTGAAGCTACAGAAAAAGGACATAAAAAAGAAACGTTTCAGAGAGGCACAATTTTGCAGGTCACCTTGCAGGGTTTTAGGTGCCACCACAAAGAAGAGGCATTAGTTCAGATACTCCCTTTCCTGTGGTCAGGTGAGCACAGCTTCCTGATATTACATGGACCTCCCATCCATCAGCACAGGGTGCCCCAACAGGTGGGATCCTGCTGTAATGTGGAGGCCATCTGATGACAGTGATGGCTCAGAGAAAGTGATGCTGCTAATTGCAGCAATTAAACAGTAATGACATAATTAATGCAAAAATTATGCATGGCTCGAATCCAAGCTATTGCAGTGCAAGAGGTATTCATCACACCTAGATGAAAATCATTCCTGTGGAGATGGTATCATATCTGCTTTTATGACTTATCAGGGATAATGGTTATGGGGAATTCAGGGAACAGTGACAGCAGTAGAAGCAGCTGATGGGAATAGCAATGAAACACAAAAGGACTTCAAATCTGAATGGACAAATTGAACATTGAAGGTGAAGAGAACTGAAAAATTCTTGTTACATGTTCCAGACCAAAAGGTATCTCACAGAGCAAGATGCAAATACTCGCTTCAGCTGCAAATAACATTCAAATGGACATTTGGTATTTCCCTTTCCAAGTGCAAGACAATAATGAGGAACAGAAAAGTCAACTGGTTCATTTTTCTTTTTACAAAGCAACTTTTGGCAAAAAGCAGGTTTAAAGATCAGCATTAACTCTGCATAATCTACATTCTGCATTTCTAGTCTAGTATGTTCACAAATCCCTAATCTGAGAAAGTAAAGAAAATAATTTAAAGTGACATGAAATGTTAAGAAATTTCTGTAATATTGCTTAAACCTCAGAAATCAGGTGTTGCCAGATAGCTGATAAAAATAGGTGAAAAAAAAAAAAAAAAAATCAGTCTGATGTATTTGCTCCATCCATGACTCAGCTTTCAGTTCATTCTGCAGTTCGGTTTCTAAATTTTGAAAATCCACTTTGTCATATTTCAAGGTACCTCCCAACAGGGCCATTAGGAGGACATGTTAAAAAATATGTCTGATAAGGCCTCATAAATTGCAAAGAAAATATTTTTTTTGTGATGTTCAAAGCCAATTGTGGCAGCTCACAGTCACATCACTCAAATGGCTGTGCCCAGGAACTCTTTCCCACATTTAGACCAGAAGATGGTTGCTGTGATTGCTCTTTGACTGTGCAGCAAGAGCAGAATGTAAGAGTTCGTCGCAAAATGTAAGAGCTCCTTGGCCATCCTACAGGTTGAGAGCATTGTATGTTTGTTGGTCCAGAAATACTCTGGATTTGCAAAGCTGGACTGAAAAGATGGCCAGCCCCAAGCCTTTCCCACAAATCCAGCTTGAAATATTACTAGATTAAGTGGTAGTTTACTTGAACTGGATTATTCATGCTTCTATACTGGGTATCTTAATGTGGCGATAAATAAAACCAAAATGTTCACTGTGTATTACCATACATTTTACTGATTGATCTTCTTATGGACAGAGACATTGGGCTCCAGAAAAAGGGAAGGACTGAGCAATCTCTGAGCTGAAAGTACACAGTGCATATTAGAAGGCAGAGTTGCTTTCAGAGGGTTTTTTACCGTGGCCCATAAGCATCCACTTTTAACCAATCCTTCTGTGCTGAACCCAGAATTCTCTCTCTGGTTTCTTTCTCTTCTTTCTTCACTGGAGTGAAGTCACTAAGGAGTTTTGAGAGTCAAAACAAGCATGTCGTGTACAGCTTTGTCCTCTGGTAGCTTCAAACACTTCGGTTAATTAGTCTGTAGATAAACATGGAAAGCCCTGAAGTCCAGTAAAGCAGACTGTGTATTTGTGTTAGGGCAATACAATGTATTGGCCATTTGGCTTTATGAACATACCTTGTTTGGTGTCTAAAGAGGAGCGATGGTTTTCCATTTAGACTGTGGAGTCTACTGCTTAATAATAAATACACTCCTGACATTGTTAAATGATAGCCTACTTCTAATAAACCCCATGCTGATCCCTGTGTTGGTTAGAGTGGGTAATTCATCTTCCTGGGCTGCTGAAACTTTAGCTGAGATTATAGAGACAACATGAATCAGACTCGATCATCATGTCCCCTGCTGGTTTGCTCATTTTCTCCCCATAACAAAATGCTGGCTTAGTTTTCTCTTCACATTGCAGATCTTGTTATTAGTTGATTTCATTATTAATTGCTCCTAAGGCTTTTTAGGGAGCCTTTTCCAGGCACATCCGTAAGGGATCCACATGGTCTACAGCAAAACACATCTCTGTACTTTCATGCTCACACTTCTCCCAGGCTACTTGATATCAAGTTGTAATCCCTTTGTGTTACTGAGTAGAGCCTGCAGCCACACTCTGAATACACAAGAATGAACCGAGAGCTCCAATTTTTCCCTTGATTTGCTACCAGAAAGAAAGAGGGGAGAAAAAAACAAGAACTAAAAAAAAAAAAAACAAACCTTATTATCCTCAAATCTAATTACAGCCTCAATAGCTCCTGAGGATCTGGCTTCATGAAGTGGTTCATAAAACCTTCCTTGTCATTATGCCCACTAACACCCTTTGGTCTCATGCACTGATAAGGGCTTGTGTGAGTAATTTTAAATTAGCTGATAATATGCCAACAACTGCAGGACGATCCAGGCACAGCCAGGTGACCTACAAAGAGCAGCCTGGAAGGAACAACTAGTGACTGCCTGAACAGACCTGGCTTCTCGCTCCATGGGGTCCCGCCAAAGGTGACTGTGCTCCCCCTCCTGTGCTGGGACTGGCAGCAGGCCCCCAGGAGCAGGAATGTCATACCAGCAAGGGAAGGTGCAGCACAACCAAGGGAGCACAGCACACCTCCACGGATCCCTGACAGCCAGCACTGCTCCACAGCCTGGGGAGAGAGGGTTCCCTGGGGGCCCAGGAGAGCCCTGTGCTCCTGAGCACGCAGGACACCTGAGAGAGCAAGCAGAGCTCTCAACTCTCCATTGCCTCACATGAAGGCAGCTCAGGGCCCACCTTTTCAATCACACACTGGATAGCACAGTCCCTTCCTGCACATCCACCCACCCACGGCTGCTGCCATCATTATTTGCCACAAGAAGTTGAAGTCAGGTTAAGAATGTGTTCTTTTTTTTTTTCCCCCCAGTCCAGTAACCTCTTACAAAGTCCAGTTGAGGCACCACAGGTTTTTCCTTTCCCTTCTGGATGCTTGTGTTCTCAGGCACCTTTTGACAACTGCCATTAATTATTGTGATACGTGAACAAGGCACCTCTCATTTCCACAGCTACATGCAGCCAAACCAACAGATTTGCTTTCTGCCATCAAAGGCAACAAGCCCAGCTGTGAGTGTCACACTGTTCCCTGCAGAACAACCAGTGCTTGTCCCAAGCCTGGTCAGCCACAATCTTTTCCCCTGTAGTCTCATGGACAGCCTGAGTTGGCATCTCTTGCAGGGAATCCATCTGCTCCTGTTTGGAGAAACTTCTCAGTACTCCTGAGCCAATCTGACACTTGTGCCAAGGGAAAAACGGTAATGCAGGATCAGCAAAACATAGCCAGTCTTAGAACTGGAGCTGACAATCTTCTGCTTAGGGAAGAGAAGGGATGGCTCCAGCCCAGAGTTGGACTGCAAATCCACCTGTATCTTCAACACCACTGTAGTTTCCCAAGCCCTGATACCTCTTAGATACCCTACAAATTAGGTGCTAGTACACATCAGGGATACTTGTTACAAAAGACCAAGAGACTGGGAGAACAGAAGGAGGAAAAAGTGGTGGGTTTGTTGTATTTTTTTTTTCCTCACTGCTTTTACCTTCAAAGCATACTTTCTGTTTTGCTCTTTCTGTAGGTTGGCTACCACACTACCTAAACAAACAGGAACCAACTGAAGACCAGACTGGAAGGACTGAATCAGACAGAAGATACAAGACACCAAATCTACCCAGAAAGAAAAGGAAGCCACATAAGTGACCCTCCAGAGCCACTACTTACTGAGTAGCAGCACAGGCAGAACCTCACAGACCAGCTTCCAGGTCAGCTTCAGATCAGTAGAAACAGTTTAGCATCTTATTAACAAGGCCCGTCCCTCAAAGTTGATAAAGCTGCCTCACTTGCCCTGGTGATATGCTCAGTGTTAACACCACCAGGCCTCCCTAGTCTCTGTAATATGACTGGGAAATATGATACACCTGTCCTGAATTAGAGAAGATAGGTTTATCTCATTTCAGAGCCAACTCACGGATGGGTGGAGATCAGATCAGCTGTAAGAAATTCTTTTTATTGTGTGACTTGTTACTCGCGGTAGGGTGAAAATGTCTTCAAAGGTGATCTTGTGCACTCTGAGGGACATCTTCTTATCTCTAATGTAGTTTATACAAACTAAATTGGTTTTTGCTTCAAACAGCTTTCCGTAGAAGAAAATCAATTTCAGGATGCAATGACTGCAATCCTTCACACTGAGAATCCATTGCAAACATACCAATGCATACTCTGGCAATGCACAGCTGCAGAGGCAGGACAAGCAATGCCTGTTATCAACATATGGGCCATGTCCAAATCAAAGTTTCACATCCAGGGCACTGACGTGCCACTCTAGTAACAGTTCCATTAACAGAAGTGAAAGTATGTTGTGACTAGATAAGCAAATTCCTTTTAACCTCTGAAGCGTTCTGGGGCAGCCATTTTGAGCACTGGATCAGTTATCAGTCAAAATAAACCCCCCCTGAAAATGCAGAGTGCTGATTTGAGATCCACCCAGGCTCTCTGCACCCCTGGGTGCAGGTGTGTTTTCGTGCTCAAATAATTTGAATTGTCCTTGGTTACTCCCCAGCCTCACACCTCCACGTCTTGTGAACCCATCCACCTTGCCCTCCATCAACTCCAGTGTCAGCCAGCGCTTCCCACCACTGCCAAACCTCCAGGAAACCTCCTTTTCACCTTGCCTTCTGCACAGCCCCCACCAAATCAACTTCCTAAGGGTTAGTAAAGAGGTGACAGCAGCCTCAGCATGAGGATTAGAAGTGCCCTCTCCCAACACCACATGTTCTTCTGCTTCTGGTGAGATGATCATTGCTGCACGGCCTTGTTGCCAGTGGGCTTGGGCAGCTAGAGTCCAGTAAAATTTGTAAAAGCCATCTAAATTGTGTGGGCTTAGGCCAAGAGGGTCAGAGATAATGTTAGTAAGACCCTTGGATCTGGTTGTGACTACTTGTAGGCTTTGGGTCTGCCTCTGCATTTAGAGAAAACAATCATCACTGCTACACAGCACAGGCTGGATGTCCATGGGGATGATCCAGGAATTGTCAGCAGGAACAGAATTCATGTAAACTGCTCCAAGTGCTTGTAACACTGATTCTTCTGAAAACATTTCAAAGGCCAGAACACCATTACAGCACCAGAATGCCAATCTCCATTAGAAGAGGCTCACACAACTGCTCCAAAGCTGTGAAAAGGAGGCAGGGTTTTAATCTGTCTGCTGCAGAGGCACAGGCATGTGGATCATCAGGTGCCTCCATGGCCAGAGTGAGTTAGGACCACACAGTGCATGTTTAACACCTGACACAAGCACAGCCTGGCCCACAGGAGCAGAGCAGAGGCTTGTGTTCTTTCAGAAAACTGCAGACTGGGAGGACTTAGTTCAGGTGTTATAAACTTGACCTCATGGTGCAACTCTAAGTCACTAGGGCTCTTAAAAATAACCCTAAATACATTTCTGCTTACTTGCAGACTCCCAGGCCTTTCACCCTGGAAACAGTCCTAATTTCGCAATATCCTTCTTTTATTACATCTATCAGGTTACATATAAGCTTTCAATGCTCCTTCTCCTTTTGTTCCTCTGGTTGGTTGGACGGCTGGTTGGTTTTACAATTTAACCCTGTGCAGTAGCAATACCTTGTCTGGACACCTTTTCCTGTAAATCACAGGAAAATAGAAGACACCACTCATTGTGGTGGAAAGTTGAGAAACAATTATTACATGAGAGCTTATGCAAAACCCAGCCCTGAAACTCATTCATGACTTCTTTTGTACATCACACAGAACCAGCTTGGGTTTCTTTAGTGCCCAAGCAGTATCAGAGAAAACAAAACAGCCCCCAGCACCACAAAAGGAGCACTCTTAGCTGTAAATTTATGTGTTGCTTTTTGTCAGCTTTGTGCTAAAATGCAGCTCCATTTAAAACTTAATTAGACTCAGTTGGAGAGGCAGTGGCTTGCAACAGTTTTTTATTCTTACAGGGTTCTGAAGGCACTTCCAGAGAGAAACAGAACAGTGGGCATTGGGAAAACATCCATAAATCTGGAAAAAACGCCACTGGATTTCGGCATGTAAGTCTCAACATAAGCTAGACACCCACAACAGGCTTCCTTTAACTCCCCAGCCATCTAAAGCAGCTGCACATTAAAACTGATGCTGGACTGATAATTCAAGATTTATTTAGCCAGAACATTAATGAGCAGCAGAAGTTTCTTCTTGTGAAACGTACTTGACTTTGCTTCCTTTACCCCTTTTACAAACAATGCTAGCCCCTAGCTTTTCACTGAAGCTTTTAAGATCTGAAATGTGAGCAGTGCAGATAATACTGCAGAGTTTTGATCCGAGCCTGAGCCACAATGAACACCAGCCTGTTACACCACAGACCCTGGTTGGCTTGGGCACTGGGGTGGGCTGACCCTGTCTGGCATCTCAGTCCCTCCACCCTCCCTCCCTCCCTGCCCAACAGGATGGGAGAAAAGAATCTGAAGGGCAAAAGTGAGAAGAACTCATGAGTCAAGATAAACACAGTCATGAAAGAAAATTGAATGAAACAACCCCAAAAACAACCAAGTGATGCAAAGGCAGTCACTCACCCCTTGCAGCCTGATGCCCAGCCCAGGTAAAGACCTCCTGTAGCAGAACTCCCCCCACTTTCACCTCTGAGTGCCACATTATATGGTATGAGTCTTTGGTCAGTTTGGGGGAGCTTTCCCAGCTGTCCCCCCTGTCAATCCTCTCCCCCAGCCCCAGCCTGCTCACAGGGGCAGCAGAGTGAGAGATGGAGAAGACCTTGACACTGTGCAGGCACAGCAATAACTAAAACATTGTTGTGTGCTATCAGCACTGTTTTGACCACCAGTCTAAACAACAGGACCTGTTATGAAGAAAATTAACTCCATCTGAACCAGACCCTGTACAGGCATATCAAAAGGGTCCATGGAGACTGCCAGCCCAGTACTGCTGGCATTGCACGCAACAAAAACAAATCCTTGGCTTTTTCTCTCTTCAAGACACTCAGTCTTCACTAAAATTTTGGGAAACTGTGGCAGGGAAACCAAGTAAGCTACCTCACGCCTCTTCTAGAAGCAGGAGAAGGGATTAGCACTCAGGGCTGTTCTTGTCTTGAGCCACCACCAGTTCTCCAGTCACCACCCCCCCAGCCCCATTTTGCTGTTGCATTGCTGGATAAACATAGTTCTGTTTCCACCTCTTTACCCCTCAATCACTACCTGGACGTCTTGTAACCTGAGGTTCCATGCACAGGAGATTTGTGCTGTTACCTTACGGTACTGCACTGGTACAGAGAGATGATGAGCACAAGACACCTAGAAATCACATAAGCAACAACCAGAGGACTGCAAGGCTTCTCCAGCCAAACTAAAACCAGACAGATTTTTTTCCTCACTGGAACATGGATCTCCTTCAAGAGGGAGGGGAAGTGCTTTTTTTTACTTCATCTGGTGTGTTTGGCGTTTTTTTTCCAGCTAGCCTTATTTGGCTTTTTAAAAGCCAGTAGCAGTTCTAGCCTTGAGTTTCCTGCTCTGAATCTAATTTTCCCAAGGCACAAGAAGTGACTTACCTGGAGATCATAAAGACTGTCACAAAGCTCAACAGCCAGGATTAGAATCATATTTTCTGCTTTATCTTATGTTCTTTCAAGTCAGTGCAAAATGTTACCAAAAAGCATTACCACCAAATGACGCTGGGGCTTAAAAAGCATTGGCATGGGAGTCCATCTAGATCCCTATCAGTCACACTGTACCTGTTCACAGCAGGAAAATAATTTGTCTAGGCATTGAAAAAACACAAAGCAAGAAAAGTTCATCTGTTTTCAGTGTATTTTAATAAATGAAACAAACCTGAAGGTATGAGTTGGATTTCAGCAGCAAGTTAACCTATTCCCTGACACGCTGCAAGGTCTCTCTGCAGGGGTGTTAAGCAGATTTGCTAAATGCCATATTGGGGCTAACTCTGGATACTGCCAGACCATTGCCAGCTTTATATAAAGCTCCCCAGGAGTCAGGCTGATACTCTCAGGCTTCTCTGAAAACACTGCTTATCCATAGGGATAATCTCATTTCCTGGACCATGAAATAAACTGTAGCCTAAGGGTTACAGCTGATGGCTGTGTGAGACACGATCACCAGTTTGACAAGTGCTGCTGTTCCCCAGGTCTGTGAGGTACGTGGTGGCTTTTGGGCCTGCAAGAGACTTAGCTGAACCTGGCTGCTGCTCTCTGGTAGGGGACACTATATCTGATGCCCCCTCTCCACTGCCTGCCTTCCATTGTCCCCAAACACTTTCACAGTGATCACTTAACGCATGTTTTGGAATAGGAGGGGTTTGCCACAGCATTTGTGTTTCCCAAAAGTCAAGAGGGCTGCAAAGCTGGTCAAACAGCTCCTTCCTAGAACACATCCCTGCAGATCCCATGGGTCCACGTGCCCAAGCACACACACATACGTAGTGAGGTAGCTGTTTCTGCTAAGGCAAAGAGCAGTTGAGAGAGCTTTGGCTGTCAGGAGAACGGAGACTTTCAGCTTTGGCGGAAAACAGTAAAGGTAGATAGGTCTGAGGTCCTGCTCAGAGTGTACCTGCCAGGTGCTGACCTTCAAAATCCATGCCCAGTTGTTCAGCAATTTGAATTTTCAGAATCGCATTGCCAGCGGCAGGGCAGTCCCAGGCTGTGGGCACAGGACAGGTGTGAACGTGTTAAGCTTCAAGCTCGTGGGAGCTGCTTTCCCTTGTAAACACTAGACAGGGCATTACTACCCCTTGGCTGTCATCACCATTGTGAAAAGTAGATGTGATATGCCCCTGTTCAATTAAAAAGAAGCCCAAGCTCGCTGCCCTCCTTTGTGAAATGGGTCCATTCCATCTGAAGTGCTCCCCTTTGTCTCCTGTGCAGAGTGGTGGCAGGGAAACAATGCCACCTCTCACCATGAAATGACAGCTTGCTCCAGCCCTTTCAGAACAGAAACCCTTGAGGCTGGCACCAGGGGAGCTTGATGAGGTTAGTAATCACTGCAGCACATGAAAAGCATTTTGCACTGCGACCTTTTGCACATAAAGAGCTGTACTAGTTCTGCTTCTTAAAGCCGGGAAGATTTATACACATGGCTTTTTCCCAGCACTGAGGGAGGAGAAACTGAGGCAGTAAAATCCTGAAAGCCAGCAATTTATTCAAGAAGGGATGCTGAGAGCACTTGAAGGCTTAAAGCTTATGGTATTTCACCTGCAGTTTGCAGCACAGGAAACAAAGGACAAGATTTTCACTAAATCCTAGCATTTCTACGCAGAAAAGATGTATTTTTTTTTTCAAGTCACACTGATAGTCCTGTGAAAGGTCTCTTTGAGAGTCATTACTACACAAGAGCTGTGTGCCTGTTACCTGTGGCTGTAGTGACAGCTGCCCTGAAAGACAGGCTGGAGAGGACTTTCCAGCCTTCTATTCCTCAGACCCCTCCTGAGGTCATCTGTTCTACTCTCCTCAGGCAGTCACCTCACTCCCACATACTGGCAGCACCTGACACAACCTCTGGCAAAAAACTTACCTCCAAAAGCTGAGGAAATAATTTTTGCCTGGTCTGGCTATGCTAAGTGACTTTGAGAAAGAGGTACATGGGAACTGCAAAACAAACCCAGGTAATACCTCTTTTCCTTTCTTGGAGCAGTCTCTAATTTTAATTAAAAATTAAACCTTCACTGCTCCATCAGTAGAAGCCTTTTATGGGAGTCCCTTCATCTGTAGTTCGGAAATTGGGAAACAGAAATATGACACAATTACCTTTAATTATCAAAAATATTACTTTTATGGAAGAAAAGTGAAAATTTGAATTAGTCCAGATCTGAAGCAGAGCAGTGAGAGACACATAGCAAAATTTTAAGGGAGTTTTCAGTGACCCATGGCCTTCAGAGAGGAGAAATAATCACGTTACTGCCTTTCCTCCCAGCTTGACAGAAATTTATATCCTTTAATCTCACGCAGTGAATCCTCTGTTTGCTTGGGCTTTGGAGATTCAACAAGCACCGTGTGCAGTTAGCACAGAGCAGGATTCCCCCATGACTCGCTGTTCTGATCCTGGCCCCAGCTATCAAGGACTGCTCTGCCTCTGTATACACAACATGGACGTGGATCAGGTACCAATTCAAACGTGCAACACAGCTCCACCCATGCTGTCTGCAGAAGACAGAAACATCCACAGCAAAGTGCAAAAATAATTCAGTGTCTTCCACTTGATCCCTGGCAAAGTTTCATAGCATCCCATAGTGGGACGTTTGGCACATCCCACCTTGTCCACCCACCTCAACCCCCCAAGAGCTACTGAAATGCTTGTTTTGCTCAGCCCAAGTCTCCTTTAGGCATTAAAGGTTCTTCTATCTGTGTCTCCAGGGAGATTAATCAATGCTGTGCATGCTGAAGTTCTGTACAGCCCACTGCAGGAGCCCCAGTACCCCTCTAAAACATTTCAAGCTTGTTTTTCTGCCATCCCTCCTCTTTGACCATCACCAGGCCAATACCAGCTGCATGCCTGGTGGCCAACATCCGCTGTTCCACCTGGACTGCCGTGTCCCATTTTTATTTGAACTATTCTCCTCCAGTCCCACAGCACACAGGGCCCCCAATATTTTGGATTTGAGCCCCATCTGGCGCATCTCAGCCGCGTGTAGCCACGTCCTGGTGCCCGTCCCCGCCGTGCACGTCCTCCAGCAGGTCAAGACATGACCATGTCCCAGCGCTGGCTCATGGCTGTGCTCTCACAGGGGTTGATGACGAGCTCTTTAAGGCTCTCGTTCGTGTCCCCGATGGTCTCAGTGTCCAGGCAGAAGCGTGAAGCGATGTGTTCGATGTGTGACCCGACTTTGCCCCAGCGCTGAGGGGAGACACAGGAGAAGCAGGTGAACAAGCTTCCTCCCCAGCACGCTTTTACTGCACTGTTCCAGCATCAAGAGGACAGCTGTCATCAAGCCCTTGTGGCCTGATGCTGTCAAGTACAAGGTCTGCAAACCCACACCAAGCAGAGCACACGCTGAGCATTTTTCCCATCAGAAGCACGCTCATTCAACTGGGCCTGTGCCTGGCTTCAGGATGATAATATATTACTAACAGCTTTTTCCCCAGGTCACTGGTTCAAATGCCAGCTCAGTGATTAACTGCACAGAAATGCTAGCATCTGCTGCCTGACTGGCAGCCCATGTGAACTAAATTGCCAGTTTGGGTTTGACTTCTGCATGGAAGTATCCAGATCACCACCCTCACTAATAGACATCCTTATCAACACACTCATTTAAGAGGCAAAGGGCTGAACAAGCCAAAGTCTGTACTCCCAAATTGGGAGTACAATGGACTGTGCTTCCCAGATGAAGTCAGAGCACAGGCCATTTAATGTGCAGTAACACTGTGATGAAAGAAAGGGAACTTCAAAGAAAATGGGGGATCAGTGAAAAGGGCTCACCTGCTTGTTGTCACCCTCTTTACAAGGTGACAGCAACACCTGGGAACCAGGGAAGAGGGTGTACACAGACAAACACAGCTGCTGCTGGCGGACGTGGTGGTTGTATGTGTACGTCCATTCCTGCACAGAGGAAGAAAAAGAAAGGTGGTGAGAGAGCAGTGTTGATTCTTGCTATTCTTTTACCTGGAAAACGAACACCTCAGCTTGGATCCTGCCCCTTACAAAATTAGGCACAAACCTCACGGACCTCAAGAGGCAACAGAAGAAGTCACAGGGATGTTTCAAGCCTCCCTTAAAAATTGCAGTTGTCATTGAGGGACTGCAGGTACCAAAGAAAATGTCTACAAAAGCTGCTGGATGAACATGTTTCATGAGACAAAAGACTCCATAGCCAGAACTGGGCTGTGGTTGGAGAACAAAAGGGCGGGAAAAAAGCAGAAGAGAGGCAGGAACACTACTAACCACACAATGTGCAATCCTATTTTACCAGCAAAGAGTAGCAGAGATGCTTTGCAGCTGTCAGTGGGACACGAGAGGTGATACATAGCAAATGACTGCAACTCCTGGGGTTCTGTTCCCAAGTATCACAAAAATAACAGGTAAAGCTCTGCTTTCTATCAAGGCAGTGGGACAAAATCTCAAAGGTTTGCTGTACTGGTTTGCTATAACCATTGCTACTCCCATTCCACTGGGCTGTCTTGGAGTTTTTTTTCTTTTGCTGCTTTTTCATGTTCACCAGCTTTTTATCAGCTTCTCTGCCCCAGAAATAAACTCTGGAGGAGCAGAAACTCTTTGTCCTGTGTGATGCTTACCAAACAACAGGAGATCTCTAGGATTACCATCTTTTTCACCACTGGATGTTTTTGGAAGGAAAAAGAGGAGCAGCTGACAGTTTGATGAGGATTTCCAAATGTCCTGGACAAAGTACCATGAATGTACAGACACACTGCTTAGTCCAGGAGAGTTTCATAGAAGTTCACTCCAACATTTATTCCAGCTGAACATTTTCTATCACTTACCTGTGCTCATGTTACCCACGAACACCTCCTGAGAAGATCCCAGCCAAGGGATGTCCGTCTCCCTGTTATTCATGTGTGTGCACAAGCAGACAAGAGCTGGTTTGGCTGGTGGGATACCACAAACCCTGCTTTTAACACAACCCTGGAGAGGGACTTCTGGAACAGGTGTTTTGCTTGTAACTTCATGTGAGCATCAACTTGGAAATTAGAAAGTGCAGGGCTGGAAGGGTTTTCTGAGGGCTCCCAGCCAGGGTGCAAAGCAGGATCAACTCCTGCTGTGTTAATGGCTCTAAGCAGCAGCAGTGGGAGCAGATGGAAAGCAGGTTTCTGAGCCATGGCAGGGCAGGTGAGCAGGGCTGGAGGACCAATAGCAGGCTGGCTTCATTATCAGAGTGCAATAACCCTGCCAGAGACAGCAAGGCCAGGGAGCAAAAGGGTTCCCACAAGAGATCCCAGGAGCCACAGCAGATGCTTTGACAGGGCACAGGCTATGAAAAATCTGAACCTGCTGTGAAAGAAAAGGTGCAAAGAAGAAGCAGAACAGTTGGGAGCTCAGCTATGGAGGAGTCAGAGCTCCATGAGAAGTGATGTGAGCAGCAGTGTTGGCAGTGGAGTGGAAGGCAGTGCTCAAACACATGGCTGTCAGGCGGGGGCTGGAAAAATGGGGCTCCGGGGAGATTTCAACCCTTTCTGAGTGCTGGAGGGGAATGTGAAGAATGGCTGCCCTACTCTCAGAGCTGGGATGCCTGCAGCTCCCCTGACTTTGAATGGTGGAGGTTTTGGGTTGCATTAGCATGAGTTATTAGAGCAGGGAAACGCTTCCAGTCCTTTGGTATTTGTCACCGTCAGCAGCTCTAACTCCTCTCCTCAACTTCAAAACAGACAGCCACAGGCATTTAACTCCTGAGAATATAAATACCACCTTCATTCAGGTTCTTAGCCACCTGCAAGGGAAAACATGCTTTTGCACAGCAGACCCAGCTCCACAAGGACTTCACACTGTGATCCTCATACTCTGTGCTTCTTAGTCCACCAGCTCATGGAAATCAAACCTAGCTTTCTAAACAGCCTGCCCACAGGCTCCTCAGCAGGAACTGGGAGGATCTGGGTACGTAACAAGCATTCATTTTCAAAGCCATAATCCACCCCCAAAGGGCCTTCTGGCAACTGCTTTTCTTTGTCATATGGAGCAGGGTTTACCTGATCCTACAGCAAACACGTTCCAGACATCCCAACCATGCATGCTGTCAGCTGCTGTGTAAACCACCAGCCTGGGAAATCAGGTGCCAAATTAGTCCAGCATCTGTGAAGAACCAAACCCTACAGGGCAAGCTCCAACATCTGTTCTTGGCACCCACACAGCTACAAGCTGCTTTGAAAACCTGCTTTGCATTTTTAACCAATTGTTTGTCACTTTAGTTCAGGATAGGGCTGAAGCTGCACCTATGAGGCTCTCCAGCAGCAGCCAGTTAATCCTGTAACTTGTGCATGTGTTGAATTCTCCAACTAACTCAGGCCATGGGACTTGTTTGTTTGTTTTGATATCTTAACCTTCTTGCTTCACTGAAGTTATCTCATGGAAGACTGCTCCTACCAGAAGCTCTCCTTGATTTTTTTTTTCCAGACCAGGCTATGTTCAAACCTTCACAATACTCCCATCCTTTCAAGGCAGGGCCATCCTCTCATCCAGCAGTGGATCATGGGATAGGAAGGGTGGTGGTAACCATTTTCCCTAAGCTGTTGTTTATCATAAGACGTGAGGGCTCCAGAGCTGGATGTGTGCATCATTTCCACAGCTGACATTGGATCCTACTCTCCTGCCCCCAGGCTGTCCTTCCACTGTCTTTATCTCAGCTGACAGATATTCACACAGCTCATCTATCTCAGCAGAATGGCTTTTTATGGAAGCCAGTCCTGTTGAAAATGTTTTATCCAGCTCTAATCATGTCTTCTTCCCTTTCAGCCCTAGATGAAAGCCAAAGAAAATTATGCAGAAAATGAAGAAATTTGAAGGGGGAGGAGGAGGGAAGTCAGTTGAACACCACAGAATCCATGAAGGACTTTCAGTTAAAATACATGCCCATGGCCACAAAAATTTTTATCTTACCCGTTTCTCTTCCCTTATTTTTATGAGTTGGTATTAATTTTTTTTTTTTTCATGAGGAACTACTTTATCTCCTAATCTCTGGCACACTGACGTGGCCAGCACAGCAGTAACAGCAGCAGAGCTTTGCACCACAGAGTTTGGTGGATGGGGCAGCCCATGGTACTCCTAAGGAGCCCTGCAAGGAGCTAGCATGGCTTTGGGGCTGCAGACTTACCTGAGGAGATGCCATCAGGGTTTAGAGCTAACCCAGAACCAAAGAAAAACAGATACATGAGGTAAAACTGACATCAAGATTTCCTGCCTTTTCGAAGGCAAAGATGGAGGGGTGGTGGAGCCAGGAGGAAGAGGGTGGACTTGGAGAAGAGAGCTACCAGCTGTACAGCACAACCAGCAACCCCCTTCTTCCAAAGCCTCAGATAACACCAACCCACTCATCTGAGGCTTGTGACTGTCTCTCAAGGCTTTAGCATCATCTGAGCTGGCACCTGTCACTGTTACTCAGCATTATTGTGAACTGAGGAAATTATTTTCAAGAGTGACCTTTGGCTTGGCATAGCCTGGCTGACAGATGGAGCAAGGAGCCCCTCAGCCTGGGCAGGAGCAGTCCTGTGGGAGCCCAGCGTTCCGTGACAGCGAGGCCGCTGCTGCCAAGCGAGAGGTCAGCTGTACCCTGAAGCAGGGGTAGTAGCTAGAGAAAAGTGCTTCTGAAGAAGGTGGAACAATCTAATTATCCAATTATCTCCTTAAAATCCCAGGGAAGGACTTCCCAAGGCACGTGACTGCACGAGTCACCTAAGGATACCAAAGCGCTGCCCTCATCAAAGACCCTGAGATACAACTGGCACTTCCATCTCAGGAAAGGGAAAGCAAAGTACCCAAGGTGCCCAGGACAACCTGGGTGCAGAGATTTCACTGCTGCCCCTCTGCTCTGCTCGCTCAGCCTGGCTCCCACAGCTCCAGCCAGCCTACAGCCGGGCAGGTCATGCCCATGGGGAGAAGAACGAAGGCTTTTGAGGGGAGGAAGGTCAGAAGAGAATGTTTATGGCTGAGATGTCTCCAGAGGGTCACTCAGTTTGGATAGATGCTAAATGCTCTCCAAAAAAAGTGCAGATCTAGTCAGCACACAGAGGACCTCAAGCCAACTGGGATGAGCACCAAAGCCATACCAGGCAGATCATCACACAGCCCTTCCTTCCCAAAAAGAGTCAAGGTCATGCCACTCAAATGCAATGGCAGCCACTCAGCTGCAAACCCCAGGTGTTTTGGGGTGCAGGCCCAGGAAATGGATGCTGCAGCCTTCCCCCTGTTTCCTCGCTTGTCTAAAGATGCCTGAGCTTTACATTCCTCTTGCAGCAACTGCTTACACGTGTGTTATATCCAGGTCAAAGCATCTTCAGATTTTTTATCTGAAGTATGTCAGGTTTCCTGAAGCTGCTAATGACTTAAATAAATCCCAGTCAGATGCCTTTTCCAAATTTTATGAACTAATACCGACTGACACTTGGTTTGTAAAAAAAACTCCAACTACTCACGTCTTCATTAGACAGATGAGGACAAAATTATGATCAATTATTTTCCCTCAGATGCATTTCTCTCGTGAAAAACTAAATCAATCTGTTCATTTAGCAAATGAGACGCAACAAGGCATGGAGTGCCGAGGCCCCAGTGGGCAGGAGCACAGGCAGAGCCTGCTGTGCCCTGGGGATGGGCACTGCACAAACATCTCTGCCTGTCACCGACTCAGGAGCCCCCTGACAGCCACCCTGGGATCCTCAACCACCTCAAGATCCCTCTGAGAGCCACCTCAGGGGACAGAGCCCACCCTGACCACTGCCAGGCTTTCTGGAAAGGGCCAAGTGGACCCCCATGATGAGAAGACAGAGCTCTCCTACACAAAGATGAAGGGTCTTCTTGTGCCTCAGTGCCCCTTTCAGTAATTCAGGACCAACACCAGACACTATCAGGGAAGTTTTTTGAGACCTGCTAAGGATGTAAGTCTGATTTCACCACTGACTAGTCATCTCAACTTACTCAAACTATGGATGTAGCCAGAGGTCTCACAACACCCTTCCCCTACACTACAGGTAGAAAAACCTAAAATAAAGAGCAATTGATTGCCATCTGACAAGCTCCTGCGCCTCTCTCCTCAAACCATGACAGCTCAGATCTTCTCATACCCAGTCCCAAGCCTTCATGCATGTAATGTTGGTAAAGGGCTGGGGCAGCCCAGCAGGGAGATAGCTACAGAAAGGCAATCAAAGCAACCAAATTACTGCTACTATAATAGTGATAATAAAGAATTTGGACAGCCAGGATATTTCCACGGTACTTACTGAATGCCAAGAAAGCACAGCTTTGATTTAGCTAAGCCTATTTTTCACAAAATGAAGCTTAGGGTAAACAAGACGTGACTTCAGTATGTTAAAAGTGAAGATTATTGCTCTATTCTGGTATATCAAATGTAAAACTGAGTAGCATTCAGAACTGCTGCATAATCAATCCTACACAGCCTGGTGACTGTAACACCCGTGTCATCCACAAGTTCAGGTGGTCTTGTGGCAACCAAGTCATTAAAATATAAGTTTCTATTCACAATAAAAGTTTAAATATCCTGCTTTAATCTGAAGTATTCTCTGTGGGTACAAGTAACAAAGAACTATCCTAGAAAGACACAGGAAGATGAAAAGGAAAGGCTTTTCTCTATTCCTGCTGTGTACTGACTGCAGCCATTCTGCAATCTGTTTGTAGTACATTTTTCTGTTCCTCTGCAGTTAGTCCTGGATGTACACAAGAAACAGAGTTGCCATCCAGGGGGAAGTGTTGACCTATTGCAAACTGCTGCAGAATCAGAAAAGGAAGATGAAAAGTTTGTGGCGTGAAAAATTCCAAAAATTTACTGCAGAGAAATGTCAAAATGTGTTTGGTGGGAATGAAGCAATCCAACTTGTTGGCATGACATTTCTCATTTTAAAATACCACATCAAATTGGTATTTCAGAAAGACCAATACCATTTCATTTTGAAACACAAACTTGCAGCAGCATTTTTCATTCTGATTTTCCCAGATTTTTTTTTTTTTTTAACAGTTGATTCATTGGAAGCTGTTATTGTCGTTAGAACACTTTTCCTTTCTTCTGTAGAGCTACTCCTGAAAAACATGATGACCTGCTCTCATCAGCTTGCTTTCTTTGCTGTTTGTGTGAAAAGTCCACGTGGCAGTGGAAGAAAGAAAAACAATTCTGGAACATGGAATCCAGTGAAACCGTAAGAAGTGTTACTGTGTGGCATTTGCAGTTATATTAACTACATTTTCTGAACTGACTAATATTCAAGTAGTCACTGTTGATTTTGCCATGCTGTGAAACAGATATTAATTTCCTGCCTACAGACAGGCATGCAACTGCATTTGAAAGAGATGCACATAATGACATGCTTTGTTTGCACACACAAATCAGGGATATTTTAAGCAGTCTCCCCAAGCTGGGCCTTTTATATGCACAGCTACCTGGTTTGAATACGTAACCATGAGGGTTAAGGATGTATAGTCGAGTGGAAGCAAGCACACCACACCATTTCCTACTGAATTATTTCATGGCAACCATGGAGAAGCAAGGGATTGTTATCCTCCCTGTTTTATACATGAGAACACAGAACTTACTGACATGCCCAAAATCACAAAGGGAGCCTGAAGCAAAGGTGAGTTTGGAAGCTGTGTGTATCTTCAGGGTCTTGCTCCAGAAACTCTCCTGCGAGGCACATGTGCCTGCTCTTGGCTCTAACATCTCTGAGGCTGTGCTTTTGAGAACATCAATTCGTACAGCTTTTTCTCGCCTCAGTGAGACTGAAAAAACTGAGATCATCCTCATTAAATTCTCCCTAGTTTAATGGGCAATCCAATACTGAGAGAATGCAGACTATGAAGTTACAAATGCCACTGCGACTCAGTCCATTTTGAGAGAAAAAAGCCTGAGAGATGAGAGGAAGTTATAATTCTCTTTGCCTTTGATCTGTGCAGATGAGCAGCACGTGGTGCTCCTGGGAAGTGGCAAGAGCTCAGCATAGGCTCCCGCAGACATGAACGGGACACACTGTCCTGTGGCTCCTGCACCAGTCCCTGCTGCTGCCCAGGGCCTCCACCAAGGTCAGGTGGAGATGCCAGCGTTTAACAACATGCTGCCTGAGGAAAGACACTGGCAGCATGGGTAAATCCTCCAAGAGAGCTTTAGCAACCTTAAGAAATCATCTTGAAGCCATCTCCGCAGCTCCTTCCCGTCCAGCATCATGAGGATACACAACACATCTTACCTGTGCCTTTGGTACTGTGCCCTTGCTGCTGTTACAAGGATTTAAGCTCAGGATGGGGAACTCTTGGTCTTCAGACTTGTGTGACTCCAGGCAGCTCTGCCTTTGCCTGATTATCCCAGTCTGATAGAGCGATTCCTCGGGAATCCTGTGAGAACAGCATGAAAAAAACATCGTACTGCCCCGTGCACAGGGAGGCTCAGTGGGGTAAGGCTGCACCGTTTCACCTTCAGAAAATGAGGGGTGGCAAGATCTACCACAATACTGAAGCACTGAGAGCAGCATAGGGACAGGGAAGCTGCAGAAACAGTGCTCAGAGATGGACGGCTGACCTTTATAAGAGGAAAAAATAAACAAATGCACAAGGCAAACAGAGGAGGCAGGAGTAGGCTGTGAGCAGGCTGAAGGTCAGCCTTCAGCTTACAGGAGAGGGGAACTTTATAACAAACTGTCACAGAGCCCTGGCATCACCCATGAATGCTGCTGTGCAATGCCACACAAAAAAAAAAGTAAGAAAATGGCTATCAGTCATTTTCACACAGTGATTCTGCACTCAGCTATTGCACCAGCAGGTCCTTGAAGGTATCTCTAGAACTTTACCACCCTTTCTGAGGACGGCTCCTGGCAGGGCCCAGGGAATTAATGCAATGGTTTCTGGATTAAATTGGTAACTACAAGGTATCTGTGCAAAAGCAAATATATTTAGCAAAGCACTGGGCTAGAAGCAAAGCACAGCTATCTGAATACAAGTCATAAAATCCTAGAGTGAATGGTGTCACTACAGAGAAGCCCTGAGTGCCACAAAACAGTGTGAAAGGACAGGAAATGGTATTTGTTTAGTAAGCAGGAGTCATTAAGTACTGAAACACCCCAGCAGAGGCTATGGTGGATTTTCTGCCTTGGGATACTTTTGTAAAGAGAACTCTTTTATTTCCCTACACAACTTGTTCCACAGCATGGGCAGGAGGATACCTAATGAATTCCCAAGAGCAAATGGGCATAACTGGTGATTTTTCCCTCACCAGCCCTGCAGCAAAGAGCTTAGAGGAAGCAGATATCAGATCCCCCAAGGATGTCCAAAGCCCTGCAGTATGTCACACTGTGAGCAAGCTGTGCTTAAAGCCAGCACAAAACTCACTCTGCCCTTCTGTGAAGCCCAAGGGAGGGGTGCCTATGTCTCTGGGGCAGAAGAAAGCTCTGTGGGGCAGGAGGGAGGGAAGGAGCACCCCAGTAGCCTGCTGTAAGCAGGTGAAGACCGCACGCCCGTACCGGAGTTCGGGATAAACGTTTTCCAGGTACCACTTGAAGCTGTGGCATTTCAGCTTCTTCCGCAGCTCCACTCTGCTCTGGACGCTGTGGGAAGAAAATACGACAGAGATACAATGGAAATGATGAAGGTGAGACCCAACACACCAAAAAGGGAGGTTGAGAGAAACCCATCAGAAATGCACAGACAGCAAACACAAGAGCATCAGCAGCTCTGGTTTCTCTCTGCATGAGCTTGAGCAGTTGTTTTGATCTCTGTCTCTTTGGAGGTCTCACTTGGTAAAGTGGCATGATGACATAACGTTATTTTAACAAGGAGTCTGGAGCTGAAAAGGTTCATGGAAGAGCACACTCATTTAAAAATTATTAGTAAAAATGTATGCTGTCTACTATGCAATAACCCTTACCTGACTATATTAGCATATTAGGAAATTAAAATATGCTATTTGCTATTCTAAGTTACTCTTGGTTTACAGGACTACAGGAGACCTTGATTTGCAAGAGCACTTAAACATGCTGGTAAGCCAGCAGAAGGTAATCACAATGAAATACTTTTTTCTTTTATTAATCAGGACAAAATTTCTGCTGAGGGATTGTGCTGTACAGTGACATTTTCAAAACTCCAGGTCCTCCCTGGGCCAGTCTCTACCTATGGAGCTGTTATAAGCTGCCTTTTATGGAATAAAGTCCCCAGTACCACCTTTCCACATAGGTCAACTTCTCTATACCCTACTACAATAAGCAGAGGACAGCTGCTACTTCATTCTGTGCTGATGGATGGGAGTAGGATATTAATTCAATGGAAACAGAGGAGTCACCAGGACTTCCACTTCTTTATCCTGGAGACTGAAGAGTAGTTACAAGGAATTCAAGTTTGGACTCAGAACCCCCTGGAATTTGAAGAAAACTTTCTAAGGCAAAGAAGAGCATGTGAAAATGAGAAATACAACACAAATATTTACAGTCCTCCTGACAGGGAGGTATTTCTGATTCCTCACAGAATGAATGGCAAACTCCCTGCACACAAACATTTGCTGCCTTCCAATAAAGCATCAGCAGGCCAAAACTTTGATGGTTTTCCAGCCAGTCAGCTGCCACCAACATCTCTGGACTCTCCCTGCCAAACTCTGCTCTGGGATCAGAAGTAGTTCCATGTAATGCCAAGGACAGGACAGAGGCAGAGGGGCTTCCTCCCCACCTGGGTTTGGTTCACTCACTGGAATAAACCAGCACAGCATTCAAACTGGCTGTTTATCCACCTCACTGCTGTAGCGTGTGCCCATCATTAGTATTTTATTGTCCCTACAGAAACCATGCAGGCAGGTTTCCACGGCAGGGGACGTCTCTGAGAGCACCCACTGCAGCAGGCAGGGCACAGGCAGCAGAGGGAGAATCCTTACTTCCCAAAAGGCCTCCCCTGGGCTGCGGGCCGGGCGGCGTAGTAGTACTGCTTGAACTCGTCCATCCACACCTCCGCTGTGCGCTTGGTGTTCCTGAGGGAACAAACGGGAGGGACACACTCAAACCAAGGGGGCCTGCAAGGCCACCAAAATGCACCAACTGATCCATCCTGCCCTCCTCCCACCCTCAGCTTGGTCTTCCCTCTCTGAGCCAGCCCGTCCCTCACTACTAGAGAAGGTACTCCTTTCTTCCCATTACTCCAGGAACCAAACATATCAGACCAAATAAAGCTTGGATGAAAAATTCACCATTTCAAACTCAGCTGAATGCTTTGCATCCACGAGACCCAGAACTGAAAGTTGTCTTAAGTATCATCTCCAAGGCAGGAGTGCCTGGGGTTTTATTTAGGGGCAGAGATGGAGCTCTGAAAAGTTTGCCAAAGATCTGCAAATACTTCCCTTGTTTCAGTCCTGAATGGACTCTCCTGCTTTGCGCTCCTGTATTCACTGAGGCAAATTTCAGTATTCAAAACTTAAAGAGAGACAACACCACCACAGTGCTGCAGCATGAATGCCAGTCTCCCACATCAGCTCGAGGTCTTCAGGTTTCTGAACCTCAGCAAATCTTCTCCTGACTTCAGATGGCTCTAACTCCTCTTGCAAATGGATTTTTCGCTCCATGCCTACCTGCCTATCCCTGCCTAGATCAGGGGAGTCCTCCAACCTCCTGCTGCAAGGCAGGCCAGTGCCTCCAAACTATTGCTGCCACACCACTAAGCTGCAGGTGCTGTGGGCAGGCCCTGGATCCAGCCAAGTCCCAGGTGCCCAGAAGAGGATTATTCTGTACATGAAGCCAGCACTACACTGGAGCCTGAGCTGTCTCTCACACTGAGTAGGGGCTCTGTGGAAAAACAATCAGTATTTGGCAGAAAGGCGGAGATATTTTTTGCTAACACCTCTATTTAAACAGAAGTGCTGCAGAGCATCAGGTTGCCAGGAGCTGCTTCTCCTCTCAGTCTCTATACTATAACATTAAGGCTGATAGATACCCTAAGGTTAATAACATCCCAGCTCCTGATGCCTACAGGTACATTTCTCCAGACTGATTTTCAGCTCTTTCCTGATTCATGGGCTTCCTCTTCTCTCTCAAAGGCAATAGCCTAAGTGCTCTTGCTCAAGAGATGACTATATCAGTGTCTACATCTGTACCTAACCTTCCCCAACATGCAGGGTTCACTGTCTGGCTTCCTGATCTCATTTGACTTTACAAGAAACACGAGGCTAAATGCCAAGGCTCACACCCAGGCATGACACAGACATCCCTAAGTCCCCAAAGGCCTGTGCCAGACAACGAGTCAGAAGAGCTGTCCCCATCCAAGCTCCCCTTGCTCCTCCTGCAGGTGATGCAATGCAGGCGCCACCTTTTCACTCAGGTTTGCAGCGACTCTGACAGTCGAGATTTTGCCACAACCCAGGCCCCTCTGAAGTAGTCTTGCTTCACTACTGAAAGCAAGAGCCCTCCTCGTGATTCTCAAATGTGTGCTCTGCTCCTTGATGGCAGCAAGGCCCTGTGCCCATCATCACCATCCCCTTCCTGCTCCACACACTGTGTGGCTGGAAATCACACATCAGGTGTTAGTGAGAGGTGCAATTTGCACTCCCCCTTGTCTCAAGCAAAGGCTGAGGAAGCTGCAGAGAGCCTGGGTCAGCAGTTACCCTGTGGCAGACACCTGGGTCTTCACAAATGCTGCTGGCTCTTTCTAACAGTGGGAAGCCCACACTAAAAGGAAAGCCTGGTATGTAACCACTCAGCTGCAGGTTAGCTCAGAAACAACACTGTATTTACTGAAAGTGCCCTCAGTGCTTTTGTCTGTCATTCACTTAAGCAACAACATCCAGCTTCACACTCTAAAAATGGAGGAAATCCTTCTTGACGTCACCAGCTGCTCTGATCATCTTTCCCATGCCTATTCCCATTTCTGGATTTCCTCCTTCTTTGCCTGATGTTTCCAGGATCTTAGCCCATTTCAGGCAGCCCTTTCAGTACCTGATTCAGCCTGTGTTCCTGTGTGTGAGGAGAGGTGCCCTTCAGCTGGCATGCCCTGGCAGTCCCTTGGGTGTCCATGCCAGCCAGGTGCAGCCCACTGCTGCCTTTGCTCAGGAGGGAGCACCAGCCTGGAGACAGAGCCACCCTCTCCAGCAAGCTGTTAGGCTCCAATCCCTGAGAGGTGCTGGGAACCAAATCTTCTGGTTCAGCTGAGCCACACTGAACCCTCAGCTAAGGTCAGTGGCTACCAGCAGACATTGCTGGCAGCCTGATTTCAGGTCAGGATAAATGTGTTCTGATGACCTCAAGGTATAAACCATTTGATGTTCCGGTAGCCAGCACTCAGGGATGTGCTGGGGCCATCTCTCCATTTCTGTGCTGATGAAAAGCTACCATATAAATGTCCTATTTCTGTCATATTCTCGACACTGGAAAAATCCTATGGGACAGTTGTATTGACTCACATTTTCTTCAGCTCAAGAAATTCCTGCCCAAGGATATTTCAAAGTTTTCCAAACAAACTTTCCTGCCTATTTTCTTTGCTCTCCCCTCTCTCTACAAGATTGTTTCACAAAAAGAAAAAAAAACCAAAGCAAGTACAAACCACTTACTTAATGTATGTATTGGCATTTCCCTCTGGAAAGACGTAGGGATGTTTCTTCCGAAAGACATGCCCAACACGGCTGCAGGGGATGATTTCCAGGCTCCCTCCACACATCCACACACGGAAAGAGATTTCTGTAAGAGAAGCAGCTTCAGCACTTTGTCTTTTTGTCCTAGAGCAGTCTGAGTCCTGGTGTTAGCTCATACTTCATCTTCTGCAACATTAAACTGGGGTAAATCAATTACCAGACAGGCTTTCCTAGGCACAACGGCCTAAAAAGCGCATTTCAAAGCTTCTTTGCAAGCTGTTTGAAGTCAGTGTACTTGAAACCTGCCTCTAGCACAGCAGGTGCCATCACAATGGCAAGTGTGAGACCATAAGCAGGTCCCTTTTCATACACTGCAGAATCTTCTTGCCAGTTTTGTGCCTCCCTTATTACTTCTGCACTGCCTCTTTCAGAGTCACTTCCCTCCAAAGGGCTGTCAAGTTCACCAGGAGAAGCTATGAACTCTCTCCATTAATGACTACAACTGTCATTATCTTTATGAATCCACCATTGACTCTGCAAAGTGAACAGAGAGCTGTGCATCCATCGCCTGCTCCAAAACGGACAGGAGCATACCCTGCCCAGGTACTCTGGGCCTTGAGTGCCAATAACACAGTCAAGTAAGGCACACACCTTCACACAAACAAAGGTCAGCGGTGGGAGGGATTATCCCAAAAATCTGGGTAAGTTGTCAGTACGGGAAATGTCTCCCAGTCACTCCAAGCCACTCCATGGCTGGCCCACAGGGCCCTTCTCAAGGAAAATGAGCCTGTGGCACAGTTGACACCAGAAGTTATAAAGCTCTTGGCAGGGAGCTGGATGAGATAGGAAGGGTAAGCAGAATGGCTGATCTAATGGGTCCATCTGGTCCTGATGCTTATGAAGCTATGAATCTGTAGCTCTATTGTCAGACAGTCATGCTCAGACAGAACCAACATGAAAAAGAAATGAAATCAAAATGAAAAGGCTTCTGCAGTTCTTTGAATCCTATTTTCTCATCCGTTGACAGTGCAGAGCTATATGCAGCATGTATCTACTTCAAAACTAATAATTCCTTGTCACACACACCCCCCATTTAACTACAGAACTAAGACAGGAGAACACCCATTGTCTTTGCCAGCTTGTGCTCCCAGCAGTCCCCTCATGCATGCCAGCACAAGGATGACCTGTCCCCAGATCAGATGCTGGCAAGACAAGACCTGTGGCAAGAAGGCACCTCGGCAGTGTGGATAGGACTCCTCCTCCAAGGGCAAGCACTGGTGGCTTACAAAGCTTCCATCCCTCCAAATACAGCTCCTAGCTCAGGTAGCAATTGGAGCCTGGACCTCCAGAGCCCTCTCAGCTCGGCCCTGAGGGGCCGCAGAGGTGGGAGCCAGGTTCATGTTGCTCCCATCCTGCTGCCAGCACACCCGCCTGCTCCTGAGCTGATGGAAACAGGAGGCTGACAGAGCTGCAAAGCCTTCTTCCCTTGATGCCTCGGTCCAAAAGCCAAGGTTTTGATCCCATCCCCATCAGCTGACCCTGGCAGCAGGGACAAGCAATGGCAGGGGTGGGAAAGCACAGCAGGGAGCAGTATGCCTTTCCCTCCCCTTTCCTTCACTGCCGTGTTTACATGCAAGAGCTGCCAACAGCAGCTGGAGCCTCACCACTTTCCCCAGTGCTGGGTATTAAGAGGCCAATAAAATGTGCCCTTGTGCCATGTCCTGGTGCTATATTGGGAGCAGCCTTAATCACAGCTGCAGGGAAATGAGATTATGGCAGGATGCGGCCACTCTAAGCTGCTGCTCTCGGTTCCCTTCACACGTGGCTGTTGCTGTCACTTGTCTGTGTGTCACAGCACTGGCCACTCTGCTGGCACTGCTGTGTCAGTCACAAGGGCACCCGATACAAGGGGACAACCAGCTGAGCGGCTCTGGAGCACAGTGTGGCTACTGCAAGCTGCCTTCCCCTCCTCTGGTCCTTCTGCTCAGCTTGGGAGAAGAGCAGCTCCCTGATGTGCTAACAGGGAAAGGCTCGCACCATTCAGTCCTTGCCTGATCTTTTTAAAGCCTAATGAAGAGGTCATCTCTGTGTATTGTGAACTGGAATGAGGATGCAGTGCCCAGGAGATGCCAAGGAGTCTGAACTCTCTGCTACAGGCTAGTTGCACCCTGCAGAGCCTGCTCCAGGTGCAGCAGAAACAGCAGAAGCACTCATCTCCACAGGGAAGGATCACCCATGGAGCCATCCACGGCAGGTGACAAACAGCATCTCAGGACAGGCAGTCAAGAGCTAAGTGCCCCAAGTGAAGGTAAACTGAAGTACCAACTAAAGCATGGTACAGGCTCAGCTCAGAGGAGCAAGGGGAGCAGGAACCAACCAGTGTGCTTCTCTTGACCTTCAAGGGATGTTGCCAGTGCAGATGGCTCCTCCAAGCAACCCCCAGGAGGGCTGTGAGCAGTACATGTTGGGGTGGGCTGGACTTGGCCTTCATTCAGCAAAATACCTGTAGCACTTCCTGCTAGCCTGTAAGCCCTTCCTGCCATTATGCACCTACAGGGAATTCAGTAAATTTAAGATGCAAACACCGGTAGTTCCTCCTTCAAAGCCAAACACACTCACTTTTGCTCAGCCTGAAGCCTCCAGCCCCCTTCAGCTGCCCCATCAATAACATTAAAGGCAGCAGCACTGTTCCTCAGGACCAGAGTCCTGCACCCCCCCCAGGACTAAGCTACCAGGAAGAGCATGGTTCACTGCAAGTGCCCAAAACAAGCAGGTCAGGTCAGTTCCTGCTTGCCATTCTCTGCCTAGAGATGACCAGTGCAAAGGAGAGATGGGACACACTGCCCTCAACTGCTGGACCTGCAGGAGATGGAGCTATGAGCCAGGCATGCTTCTGCTCCCAGGGCAATGGGCAAGATGGGACCTGCCGTGCTGCTATGCAGACCTGCACTTTGTTTTTGTAGTGTTAACCTTGATTTTGCTTTCCTTTGTCACACGAGGCCCTAGTACACCTGCAGCACTGCCAGTTTGGCCAGGACCAGCCTCCTGGGGCACAGCACCAGTAAGGGAAATCTCTCCTCTGCAGGATGGGCCATAACCAGGCAAAAGGAGCACAATGCCTGCTGTTACAGGGCATGGGACAAGCTGCCATGACAGAGCTTCCCCCAAGAGCAGGCTGTCCTGTCATTGTTCATCTCCCAGGACCAGCTCCTGCTGGCTGCTGTCAGGCACGAATGACAAGCACAGACAGACAGCAGGTCAGGCACAGCATGGCAGTTCCTGTTCCTGCTCTTCTCCTGTCTAGTTCCCTTCTTGAATGCTTTGGGCTATTGATCCAGCAGGTGAGGTGGCAGGGCTGCCACTCCTCTCCCAGGTTTCCTCACAGCCACTCCACTCAGATACTTTGGATCAGTCCAGAGGCAAGATACCCACCCACAGAGAGTAAGCATGAAAGAGTGAGATTCCTACTGCATAACAAGATATAAATAAATTAAATATATCTAGAGGGACAAGGCATGTGAAGGAAACACCAGTGCCAGGCAGTGGATGGATTACTGCAAGGCAGCAGCATCTGCTCCCTTGGATGACTGACAGCATCACTGAGTGTTGAGACACAAAAGCCCTCCTTCCTGGCTAGCCCCATTCCCCAGAGGTGCAAGCTATTAAAGCCAGGTTCTGATCTGTCTGCCTGACATCAGTGCCTCCCCCTTCTCTTGTGGGTACAGTCTAATGTTCTGATCCACAGCATCACTGCAGCTTCAAAGGGAGAACAGCCCAGCCCGATCCAGCTCTGCTTGACAAGGGGACAAGGGACAGGCTCTTACCTCTTTCATGTGCCCTCTCAAGTATGCTTGCAGGATATTTCTTTATGCCCAGTCTGTCCCATGATAAGGGCCACAGGTGACAGAATTTAGGTCATCTCAACCCTTTTTTTTTGGTGCAGGAAAAGTGAAAGTATCACAGAGAGCTGGGCAGCACTCAGCCACCCAGGGATACAGGAATGGATAAGCAGCCCTGGTACTTTGCCAGCTGTCTGCTGCATGCTGATGGAGCTACAGTTTCAGGTACTCTGCAAACTCAAGGAGGGACTGATACCTCAGTTTATAGCTTGGAAATGCTGTCATTAATGGAATAAGGTATATTCTTTGCTTTATTAAAGAGAAAATAAGATCAGGAAGGAGTAAGAGGCTGCACGTAGTGTTCTCTCATCTCTCAGTAACACCAAAGCTGAAAACTGTGTGGTTGAAGGTATTTACCCACAGAAAATCAAAGCAGCAGGGAAGGCAGGCAGTTCCAAGGATCAACAATTGTTCACTTCCCATCATTCATGGTTGCTGGATCTCTCCCTCTCCTAAGACCACAACCTATGAATGCAAATGAGGGGAACCACCCAGAACATTCAAAGTGAAGTCTGAAATGACCTTGTATCCATCTGGCATGACTCAGAAAGGGAAGCCAATACAGCAAGGCATAGGAGGATGAAGAACAACTCACCGAAGTTCTCCCCACCCCAGATGTCCATGGCACTGTCGTACTTCCCCAGGTGGTTGAACCAGGCCTTGTCGATCACAAAGAGCCCCCCAGCAATGATGGGTGTTCTGAAGAATGGACAAAGAGAAGAGAACACACTCTCAACTCTGTTGCAGCACCTGAATGCACAGAAGCATCCCTCCCCTTTGCCTCCTCTTCCATGACCAGGACATTACCTATGTATCACCTTCTCACCAAGAAAAGGACAAAACACCTCAAAATGCATCTGAGCCTTTCTTCCAGCCGCCTTGGTGTTTTGCTGTCAATCATAAATTGCCTGGCATTAATGACTGGCTAATGCACCCATCAGCACAACTCCTACAAGCCCAAAGTTGACAGCCCTGATTGTAGGCTTCAGCATCAAAAAATGCACTTAGCACTCGGGGGTTATTCACTCAGAAGGGCTTTTTGCCTTGAGCCAGCCTATTAAGAGCACCATTCCACCAGGGAGAGGAAGGCAGAGCCAACTCGGAAGGGCTTTTTAAAAGCCATCACTAGCTGTGTGATCTTTATTTCAAACCAGGGTTATTTTTCTTTCTTTGGATTAGCTAAGAAAACTGTACAGAGAAGGCCTGTGGAGGAGGGGAGAGCAGACCCAGAAGATACCTTGAGGAGACTTGCTGTTCACTGGCCCAAGTCCCATCTCCATTCAATTGGAGACAGTGTGGATGCCTCAGTATAGGCTTGGGAGGAGCTGGGGTGACTGCTGTGCCCAGGCTTGGGAGGAGCTGGGGTGACTGCTGTGCCCAGGCTAATCTCCACAGTGCCCTACATTGCAGAGTGATCAGGAATGCAAGGCCAGCCTTCGGTAAGCCAGTGAGAGCTCCTGTTAACAGCAGCATCCTAAGGAGAAGCAGTGCTTTTCTTCCCTGGGAGCCTTCTGAGGCCCTGAGCTTCCCCCAACACTCAGTGTCCTCCACTCCTCACACCTGGCTGGGGCTGCAGACACCAGCACCAGATTTGCTGCCAGCAGATACTTCCAGCAGAATGAAGGACCCCCTCCATCCCATGGCGTGAGGACAGATGGCACCTCCTCTCCTGTTTGGCTTTGATCCCTCTCCTGCACATCCCCATTTCTGGGGAATCGTCAGTGAGGTCCAGAAGAGCAGTGCTGATCCAGGAAGGCTGGACCGGACACCAAGTTTATCATGTGGGCTGAGGACACTGCCTTATTTCTAAGTGGCAGCTGAACTGAGAGAAGAAGTTGTCTACAGCACTGGGCTTTTCCCCTAACCATAATCCTTAGCACTACCAAAACCCCAGTAACCATAAATACACCCCCTCTATCTTTGTGGTATTCTCAGGTGTTTCAGTGTTGGAAGGTGAAGCTGTACTGCAAAACCCAGGCTAGCCAGGAGCTCACTAGAGGTACTAGAAGTTCAGAGCTGCCCTGGAAGAGATTGCACACTGCTGTGGTGCACAGGGACACACAGGAGGTCACCCGAGAAGCCTGTCCTGTCCTGCCCCACATTACTCAGGTGCCTTCTTCCCCCTCCTGACTTACTTAATGGGCTCGGTGGGATCAAGTCGTTTGGCTTTCTGCTCCGGGGAAAGCTGCTCCCATTTGAAATGCAGACTCCAGTCAAAACCTAAAACCAGAGTAGGGAAGTGCCATGGGGAAATTAGAAATTGATACGGATTAGGAGGCAATGCAGACTGCAGAAGTTGTGTTCAATAGAACATTTTCCCCACTTTCAAATTACTTAAGCCACAGAGATGCAGCTCTTGAGAGAAAAGTCCAATGCGTAATGTATTTTACTACTACACATGAACAAGAAACAACACACTGCATTACAGTTTCAAAGTCAGGCAGGAAAAGTCAGAATTAGAACTACTGCTGAAAGCTAGTCCCCCTGTGCACACAGAAGCACGTTCTGATAGATATTCTGTGCTACAAATAGCACAGGCATACTAATAAGCACTACACTTGCATCCTTCAGTTGTTGCCTAGACACCTCCCATTTTCTCCTGTCACTTCCAGTGCTGCCCAGGGTGGCTTTGATGTGACCCTTCCTTCCTGCTTGACCGCCTCATGCACTGCAGCAAGCACATTCCTCACACCACACCCACCTGTGTGTGGAGCAGCCAGCAGGAGCACTGAGCAGTGTTAATGTGTGAGCAGTGTTTTTTGTGAGGCAGCAGCAGACAGAGGTGTGGTGCAAAGGCCAGGGCACATTCCCACCGTGAAATGAATGCCCACAGGACACGCACAAAGCTTGGACTCACCTCCTCTGAGGTCTGAGGAAGCTGCCACATAAGCAAAAGTGTCCAGGTTGATGATGTCAATAACGGGACTGACCACTCGGGTGGGATCCTGCAAAAAAAGCAGAAGCAAAACCAGCCCTGACTTCAGATGACACCATTCAAACTGGCCAAGGGACTCCAAACTCCTGGAGACACCAAGTGGCTGGAGACATTGGTGTCATTCAGTTTTGCCAGGGACAAGTGCCCCTCCTGCCTCCTCCTCCTCCTCAGACTGTGCCTGTACTTGGCACCCAGCTGGGCTGGATGCAAAGCTCCTTCTGCCTTTTGCAAATTCACCAAAATATTCCCCTTTCACCTCCCTTAAATACTTTTAACTGGATTTTGGAAGTCAAGTAACAAACAGGCAATTGAAATGACAGAGAAAAAACACAGCCAAATAGCTTAAATATGGGTATTTTTTTTAATGCACCAACTGTGGCAGTGCAGTTAGTTTTGCCAAAGTTGTGAAAGGGTTAAAAAAGAAAGACCTGATTTATTCAAAATAGTTGGTGGTAATTTAATTAACATCTTGTTATGGGCAAAGAGATTATACAAACAGTTATGAACAAAAACATCTACAGGAGGAAGAGACTCTGACAGCTTTGACTGGTCTCTTATCTCCCTTTTTCTTTTCAAAAATCCCAAACTCCAATTATAGCTCAAACTTCAAGGTTTTACCCTCACCAGATCAAATTGTTTTTCACAGCTATACAAAGCAAAGCATTTGAGCACACTCAGGCTTGCTCTCTCACTGGGGAAAGACTTTGTTTTAGAAATTAGTCCTGACAAAGAAGTATTGAAATGTACTGTAGGAAGAAGGAACCAAGGGCCATGAGCTGGGAGCTGGACTGGAGCTGATTTTCCAATTGAGCATGACAAATACTTGGTATTTCCATAACAGGGTCAAGCCAGGGGTCTCACCATCACTTTCTGTGAGTCAAACATCTCACTGAAAGGGCAAAGTCTGCTGTGCCTCTGTACTGCAAGGGGGAACACAAGCCACATCCAAGCACGATGAGCCTTTCAAACCCACCAAATCCATCGTGGCTGCTGCACAGTGCCCCCCAAGCTGCACAGCTCAGTACAGCCAAGCATCCTTTAATTGCCTGAGGCTAGGGGGAGGGTTTTAAGCAAAGCATCTGCTTTGTGTGCTGAGCATTGCAGGGAAAGGATTGCATCCACTCATTTAAAAGCTGCCCCTCAAGCATCTTACTGGTGAGCACTTCCAGCTAGCTGACACTCACCCCCAATTTCAATTCCACTGGTACTCACTGCATGGGCACAGCTTCTTGTAAGAAAATCCCCTTCACATCTGGGCTGAATGCACTGCTGCAAAATGCTAACCTTGAGCAGTGCTGTCTTCTCCCTGCCATGTCCTGGGAACATTTATATTTACTCAGCTTTCATGAAGGTCTCTCTGACCCTCAAAAGAAAAGCACGGCATGCTCAAGAGCACAGTGCTGCTGCTATGATTTATTTTGGGCTGAGCACCAGATCTTATTATAGGCAGCTTCATCTTTCTGGCTTTTTTTAATATCCACACATACCAGGGCATGTTAATATTAACAACACCCAAACTTTCAATTCTCTCTGACAAACCTGAGAACTCATTTCTGCAATGCACTTCTCAAATACACCAACGTACAGATCTAAATCAACAGGAAAAAACTCTGAAAATGGTCCTGAAGATAACAGATATATTTCAGCCTTGGAGAAGGACCTTGGCTGCAGCGTGGCTCTCAGCCTCTACGTCCTGACATTGTAATGGTGAACAAAAAGGACCACAGTTGCTCTTCTGGCCCCACAGGAGGATTAGGCAAAGATTAGACAGCCTGCCCCTAATGTGCCTCCTTTTCCCCACAAAAGCACCAGACTGGGGGGTATTTGAGTTGGGAGCAGGGGGTCACCATTCACTGGTTCCTCCCAGTGCCATTTGCAAATCCAGTTTTGGGGTGAGCTTGTTGAGTCATACTGTAAAAATGCCTCAGGATGGATAATTACATTTTTAGAAAAGTTACTCACTTGAAATGCACCATTAATGTCTTTAGAATATTTGTTCCATAAGTAAAAATAAGAGCCCAGGCCCACACTCTCAACCACATGTTTGCAAACCTGCTGGTGTGAGACACTGACCATCACTGCTGCTCCCTGAGACAGGCACCCTCCCAGGCACAGGGCTGAGGTCCCCCAGACCCTCTCTCTTTTCCCCACACTCCATCACTTGCTCTTCCTGCTTGTTTCCAAATCCATATGCTGGTTACGTGCGGCCCACGCCCACCAGTGAGCATCAGCCTCGGGAGGAAACCATCAGCTTGAGGGGCACCTCCACTTGGGTGCATGGTGGCACACATGGGCTCTGGCACTTCCCATCATGGAAAGTGGCAGGAATAGCTGCTCTGGCTGAGAAAATAAGAGAAGTGATGCATGAGGTGACTGGGCTGTGGTGGTAAAAGTGATGGATGTGCTTTGAAGCACTCACTGCTCATTTGCTTGGAACTTAAACCACATTAGCTCAAAACAGACTCCTCCTGGGAGCTACAGAGTGAGAAAACAGGCAGCTGATCCTCATGGAGCAGTTGGACAGGGAGCCCATCTCTAGAGCACAGCCTGAAGGTGGCAGCAGTAACATTTCATACACTCCACTGATCAATACTTTAACCCTGCTGGCAAGGATGGGTACGGTGGGCCTGGAAGGAGACTGAGGACTCTGCCCTTATCCTGCAGCTTCTGTGAGCAGTTAAAAAAGCAGGCAAGCGGGACCCCTCTGGCTTTGCAGGTTCCTCAACACTCTTTGTAGTACATCTCCCCTGCTGCCTGAGGCTGCGAGATGCTGGGCAAGGTTAGGGCAGCATAAGCAGCAGTGTGCAAGCTTACAGACTGCCTTACTTCCAGCTGGGGAAAGATTCGGTCCAGAAGAGTTCACAGAGGTGATGTGCGTGTTTGATGCTGCATTCAGACCACAAGGTACTGAAACTCCTACAGTGATGTTGCACACAGCATTCACACTCACCTACCCCATGGATGAGGTGCATGGGGCACCCCTGGAGCTGTGTGGGAAAGCAGATCTGCCAGCCATCTTCCAGCTGCCTTTGCTGCCCTTCTCCTGACAAAACACATCAAAAGCTCTCCCTGGGAAAGAGGCAATTGCTCTGGATACTCCTCACTGATGTACGAGCAGGGCTTTGGCAAAAAGCAAGGAATGCTTGCCTTTAAAAAACCCAGTGGAGCAAGTGATGCTGTAAAGTTTAGCAGTGAATCCCACCCCGGACAGGCCAGCTATGAGGCTCCAGTGGGACAGCCCAGCATGTGTTGTCATAACTCTACCAGAGCCACGATCAGTGACATGAAAAGACCATTTTCACATCACCATCTACCAGCAGCTCTGTGGCCCACTGCAAACTGAGCTTGGGACCTCTCCAGCACTGGCTGTGCTACAAGTGCCAGCAGCACCAAGTGCCCTCGCCCATGCAGAGGGAGGGACCTGACCTGGTGCTGAGCCCCCTTGCCCCTGGTCACATCACTGACACACAGAGGGGATGCACAGCCCAGCCATCACAGCTATCACATCTGCAGGTGTGAAAAGCAGGTGAGGGGCACTGTGAACACCAGCCAGGCAGGTTTCTCCATGACCCACCACCTTGGCCTCCCCCTGCTCCTCAGCTGCCCTTATGTCAATGCAACTCAGTAGTTATAAAATTGCTGAGTAATTAACACTAGCCCTCAGGAGCCAGAGGTGCAGCAAGGGTGAAGGAACGAGGCATAGGGAAGGGAAAGGATGGTGCATCTGCACTGGAGCTGAAGGCTTCAATCCCTGCACTCTGCTGCCAGCAGGTCAGAGCTCCCCTGACTCGAGTGACAAGGCGCCAGCAGCCTCTGTGTGCACGTCTGGCAAGAGAGTTGCTGCCAGAGAAAGGCAAATGTCATTGTCTGCTCTGAAATCAGCAGAATTTAAATCCTATTAAATCAATTTATTAGCGCTTAATTTGCATGAAATTAAATTCGGCCCCTATTCAAGGAGCCGTCACTCCTTTAAATCATCATCACTGAGCATTTTACATGAGCCTAATTAAAATCTCTGCTGGAGCACTGCCCACGTATTCCCTGATCACCACTCAACCTGTGCTTGCCAGTTAGAGTCCCACTGCCCCGGGAGATACCTTGTCCCATCCACCCACATGCTCTCCCAGTCACACAGACACCCCACCTGCCTGCTGGGTGGAGGAAGACCAGAAAAGGCCACTTTGTACCCTAAAAGGCCTCTTTGTACTCCTTACTTGGATGCTTGCATGCAGCTGGTTATGGCTGGATGGTCACATCCACTGAGAGGAAGAGGACAGGGGACATCGGGGATGCATTCCCTGAGGGTGACTCTGGTCTCTCAGGAGCACTCACCTCTTTGATCCTCTGCAGCAGAGGGAGCAGCCAGTCCTTGTTCACCTCGCAGTGACTGTCCAGGAAGGTCAGGACACTTGCTTTTGCCACGTCTGCCCCTCGGATTCGGGACCGGATCAGACCTGTTCAGGGACACACCACGACAGCTGCTGCCCAGATAGCTGTGTAACATCCCCAGCCTCCTCCACTCGTGCTTCTCCTGGGGTTTAACCTGCCTAAATCCCACCCAGATAAAACATGACCCAGGTTCTTTGTCTCCTTTCCAGTGCTGCAAGGTATGCCAAGCATTTCTTAAGATCCCCAAAGAAAAAAATGGCTCCACCAAGGTTACTGATTTATGGCATTTATGCCAATATGTAGTCTGCACAATTAGTTCTGCTGTCACCTTCTGGGACAAAACATGACTCAAAGCGCTTTCATGACCCTCTGCAGGCAACAAATCTAACACAGATGTGAGGCAGTGGGGAATGGGACGGAAGAGTTGAGGGTGGGAACACTTTGTGCCCGAATTAAGCTTTTCTCAGATCGTTAGCTTTTTCCTGTTGTGACCCTTTCTGTGTTCCAGTGATGCTCTCAGATCTCTCTCCCTCCCTGGGAGCACTGGTGATCTGCAGCTCAATAGGAATACATTTTCCACCAAGGAAAGAGGGTTGGCTTTTCAAGGTGCTTGACTTATCAGGGCCATGATGGTGAAACTGGAATCATTTGGAGATGAAAATGGATTGCTGCATGCATTTGTGAGAAAGAAAAATTAAAAAAGAGGGAGGTCATGGAAAGCAGCTGCAAACATGGATTTCACTCTGTGGCGAGATCACAGCCCTTAAAGATGCCTTGTTCCTACTTATGCAGGTTAATCAGCTTTCCAACACTTCTCCTGCCTGCAGTGGATGCTCAAGGGAACCGCCGCATAAGAAAAGAGATGGTTTGTTGGCAAACAAGAGGAGACACAGGTGACTCAAGGGGAGCAGAACTTCTTTATGAAACAGAAACAGTGGCAATACAAGGGCACATCTGGGCAGATAGAGACAGAATTTCAGGGAGCAGCCATACATCAGGTTCATGCAGGAGGTCACCGACTTGCACACTAAAATTCCTTAGGGGGAAGGGGTTAAGGAACAGCCTCTGAGCAGGAGAGGGAACACATGAACAAAGCTTGGAGGATCCAGCCAAGGTCTCCTCCTGCAGTGCAGTCTTGTCCTTGTATCTCTCTCTGTGACTCCTAAGATCTTGTCCATGGGTATGTTCTTCACCCACCCCTGCCCTTCCCAAATCCTGGCAGCGCCTGGGGGATACAGTTTAAGTGATGTACTCAGCAAGGTAAGGTCGAGTTCTCACATTGTGACTGATTTACAGAGCACCAGTAACTGCAGGTCTATTAACTGCTGGAGATGAGCCCACACGTACCCCAGTAACACAGGGGAGAAAGGTGAGAAGGAGGTGCAGGTCCATGGAGATCTCTTAATTGCCAGGACTGTAGCAGGAATGTCTCTTTACCCCCATAGGGCCTGATGCCACCCTGTCATCAGACCTGCAGAGCTGAAACTCTGCAGAAAGAATCCACAGAGAAAAGAACCTTCTGCACTCCTTGGTCTCCTCAACCCAGCACTGACCTGGATGCACACCTGGGATTTGCAGAATAAAAAAACTTCTTTGTTTTTAGTTATCCTAATACTGCAAACCAGGATTTGAAACATACATTCAGGCTATGGGGAATGGGAAGATGTCTCAAAAGGTTGCCAGCAGCAGCCCAGTAGGATATGCATTCATCCTCCATATAGCCCTTCTTAATCTCTTAAATATAATTAATTATTAAAAAAAAAAAAGTCCCACAGAAGCAGCAGGAGCAGATCTTCTCTCTTTCATTAGAGCAAACATCTTTACAAATAAGACCCGGGGCTTTGTTTTGCCTATTCTAATTTTCTGGCTAATAAGCCACAGCTGAGCCTCACTGGATATCTTAATATCCCCATCTTTTTCCGTGAGAGAGGGGAGATCCATTTCAAATCCCAGCTCTTTATCACACTTTCATTTAAGGGGGGCAGGGCCCCCCCTTATTCCCAGGAGCCACTGACCTGCTTGTTGACCACTCCAGGGAGGTTCCCCTCGGCTCCATCACTCTCCCACCTCCCAAAACCCCCGTGGCTGTGGGCAGGCAGCTCTTACCTTCCCGCCGTCCATTCCGCAAGCACTTCACCTTGGGGAGCTGGCCCAGCAAGCGGCAGTCATCAGCTGGGGAGACACAAAGGGAGGACACGTCACCCTCAGCCCCCACGGTGGCTCTGGCAGCAGAGATGGGGACTCCTAGGAGAGGCTGGGAGCAGGGAGAGGACCCTGTCCTGGACTGGTTGATGGCTTTGGTAGGGCAATGGCACGGCTGGGTCACAACAGCCTTACCCCTCCGCTCATGAAGCATAAATCGGGCCTGGCAGAGCAGCAGTTTTCATAAAACTGGTGTAAATTCAGCAGATTTACACTGAGAGCAGCTGAATTATGCTCTAAAATCAGCACAGAAAAGTTGTGGTTCAGGTCAGAATCTAAATTTTTGCACATTAATGCAAATGACTATTTTTGGTAGCTGCAAAGCAACGCACAAGCTGTTGATGTGTGTCTGCTTGGCAGGGCAGGAGCTTCCCGTGGTGGCCTGGAGCCTTCAGCAAGGAGAAAGGGATGCTCAAAGAGAGCCCTGTGGAGCAGCTGGGGGCTCCTCACGCCCTGGGCAAGAGCTCCATGGAGCAGAAAGGCTTGACAGCCACCTACACCCGAACTAGGGAGGTCCTGCAGCCCCACACACAGCCCTAGGATCCCTCCTCACCTGGATTTCTCCCAGCAAAGTGCAGGATGTCAGCTTTACCCATCACAGCCCCCTCCACCTCTACACACCCACACTATGACCTCCACTACCTGTTCATGGCTCTCACCCCTCTGCCTCCTCTTCCTCAGCACCATAAACACAGAGGTGAGTGCCCCATCCCCTCTGTCCAACCCCTGAACCCACCCCCCCCTCCCCCCGAGCATCTTCACCCGCTCCAGAAATCTCTGTCAGCAAGAGGTCGCTGTACCACACCCCTAACAACTCAGGGACAGAGCTGGAACAGGGGAGCAGAAGTGGCAAGGCTTGGCTACAGACTCATAACGAAAATCTGCTGGGGATAGTGGCAACTCATGTGCTGGAGAACTGCATCCCAGTGAATAACAAGTCAGCAGGCAGAGAGAGGTGAGAAACGAGACACAACTGGGCATGAGATAAAAGCACTAATTGCTTGGAGTGGGTTGCAGGGAAAAAACTGACCATGTGTGTGCAGTGCATTATGCAAATGCATGTATTTTATGTAAATGCATGCAGAGCAGATGCCAGCAGGCTCAGACTATCACAGCAAAGATGTCAGATAGCTGAGGAGCACTGAGTAGCTGAGGGGCTGCCCTAAGTTACACAGGAAACAGGCTCTCCTCTGGTGCCCTGGGAGGAGTTAAAACCCAGCCCTGCTCCTTCTCCCTGGCTCACAGCACTTGGCATGCTGGGACAGGGGAGCCGTGTTCCTACAAAGCTGCCTCCTTCAAGGAACGCAAGTGCTTTGCCTAATTAGCCAAATACCTGGCATTTACTTCCTCCACCCTCCAAAAATCCTGCTCTGCTGTTCTCCAGGGCAGCTCAAGTCCCTGCACCTGCTCCTCTTCTCTGTCACAGCCGTTCTGCCAGTTCCCAGACTTGCCCAGCCTGCCTGCCCTGTGTGCTGGAGCTGCTCCAGGGCTCACTGTAATCACAGCAGCTCCTTCTCCTAGCTTCAGCAACTTCCCAGAGAGGTGTCAATGCCAAGAAGTGGGTCTTGTGTGAAATCTGTCCCTAATGCTCTCCGAGCCAGTGCCTATTTATAACATCCAAGAGCAAAGCCTAGATCCATTTCTTAAAAGAAACCTATCTGGCTTTGTTTTCACGTTTCCAAGTAAACAGCTTTATTTTGCAGCTCCTTGAAACATAAGTGCCACAGACCACTCAGCCAGTTTATCATCCTTTTTATGCCTGAGACAGTACTTTTGAGCACCTAGATCTTCAACTCTCCCATCGCACTAGGCAAGGTCTTTAGCTGGGGTGGTTCCCTGGGAGCCCATGGGATTTCAGCTACCTTCTACTGGAGACCAGACCTCTTGATTTCCCTTGAGTCCTGCTATTAACTGGGAGGGAACAGCAGGAGGATGTGGGCTCTTCGTGTGGTGTACGACGCTATCTATGGTGCACCACAGAAACGGGAAACCCAGACAGGGAATCCTCTTTCCATGGATGAAAAAAAAAAATCAAGAGTTGCTGACCACCAACATCAATGTATGCAGATCATATACATAGGGTCAAGAGGCTCAGACTGTCACTGTCCTGTGGAATTCCAGTGGTGTCAACCCAGAACTGCTCCTGGCTGCAGCTGAAAGCCAGATCAAACACACCACGGTCGCGGTGGGATACAGCCATGTAAGGATTAGATTCACACCTACTGGGCATCAAAACGATTTGCCAAGTGCTTTTCTAGTATTATTTTCATGGGAAGAGGTTGGATCATTTGGAATTTGAATCCTACACAGGGTGATGCAAACCCAGCACAGCAGGGCTTGCTCTTCACAGCTACAGAGCTTTAAATTGCCTTCCATTCCAGTGAACTCTCTCCCCTGTCTCAGTGCTAATCCCAATCTCCCACAGGCTTTTTGGCCCTTTGCTTTTAACAGGGAAAGGGTCACTTACGGTCATCACTGAAGTCATCCACGAGTATGATTTCATGGACGAGGTGCACTGGGGTGCGGTTCAGGACGCTAAGGAATGAAGAGAGAAAATCCATGACAGCGCTTGACCAACTCAACAACCCAGCAAATGGAGTGGAAAAGCCAAGGAACTGACCCCCTGCCAAAGCACAGAAGACCAGGCTTGGACTTCCAGAAAGGATATACTAGATAAGAACCTAGAAACCACCCCTCAGTAATCAGTGCCTGGCTATCAACTCCCTACAGCCTGAACTAGGAGCTAAGTGCTCTGTATTCCTAGCAAATAGCTGAGATTCACCCTTCTCACCTTTGTGAGCAAAAGCAGAGCCTCATGTAAAGCCAAGAAAACCTGGCTTTTTTTTTTTTTTTTTTTTCCCCCCAGATTGCACCAGGATTCCTAACTGGGCTTTTAGCAAAGCTGCCATCACCTCTCCACCTCCTCTGGGGCTAATGATACGGTGTCCAGAGACAGCAGGGCCAACACAGAGAAAATTACCCAGCTCAAACCCATCTTTACACAGCTCACAGCTGTGGCAGGACAACTCTGTTTTTATCTGTGAGCTGATTGTGTTGCAGAGGCTGCCGAGAGGATAAGAGCGGGGTTGGAGCCCACCTAGGTAATGAAAGAGAGAGGCTGGAGGATGTGGTTCACAGCTCCCTCTGTGTGGACTGACACTGTGAAACACGGCTCAAAGCTACAATCTTCCCTTAATTATGGCACCAAGGGTTATTATTGTTATTATTAAAAAAATCTAGACCTGTTCTTTCCCTTTCTCTCACGGTGCAGAGGTTATGGATTGGTTGCACTGGCTCCAGCAATTTCATCTCCAAATAAACAGCAGTGCAAAAGTCACCCTGACACGTAAGACATGGAGGTGCAGTTGCTATTACACATGCTTGAAATCCTGCTCCAGCAAAGGGTCAAGGCTGTCTGCTTGAAGCAGAAGCCCCAGAGAATCCCAACAGCCTCCTAAGTGCTCGAACTGGGCTTTGATAATGCCAGTCAGGTTGTACAGGCTTTTACAGCATTTAAACTTCTTTGCCTTCATCCTGAGCATGGTTCCTTTTCTACAAAGGACTTAAAATCCCCCCAAATTTTAGATCTTCAGACCTCCCACTGGCACAGGAGGGCAGTCACCTAACTACCTAACTATCTTGCAGCCCCTGATCCCCTGCCAGATCCCTATTAAAAGGTTTTCCCAGTCTCTCAAGATTCCCAAAACTCTGGCAGAAAAAACAGGACCTGGGAGTCTGGAAAAACCACATCCCTGGCCCAGACAACAGTAAGGAGAGCTACAAAGGGCAGAAGCCCCGGGGGACTTGGGAGCCACCCAACCAGCTGGCCAAAAATGCAGCCCACCCCACGTAGGGTGTTCCCCTTTGCCAGGTGCCTTCTGCCTGCACTGGTGTACTCCCTCCCCTCTAGGTGCTGGAATTCTACCCTGCAGAGGGGAACTGCAGAGGGAAACAACGGAACTAGATTTTTTTGGAAGGCATACAGGACCTTCCAAGGCAGATGCTTGACAGAGAATCATAGAGAATGGTTCGAGTTGGAAGGGACCTTAAAGACCATCCAGTTCCAATCCCAGTGGCACAGGGAAGGGACAGCTTCCACCAGACCAGGGTGCTCAATGCCCCATCCAACCTGGCCTTGAACACTTGAAGTAAATGGGCATGTACAATTTCTCTGAGCAACTCACAGAAAAGAATTTCTTCCATATATAATGAAACCTTCCTCCATGCTGGTTTTTCTTCTCACTAGGCAGAAATCTTCAAAAGAGGAGGGTTTTCTATCAGACCAGCACCTCCCTTGTGGAGCTCCTCAAAAATCACTTCCAAGAATTACTTTCTCTGGGAAGACAATCCCTGCCTCTTCCAGTTTCAGGATCTTGGCAAAAGCCATTCTTTTCCCCCACTTCAGATGCCTAGCATGCTAAGGTTTGAAGGAATAGAAAGCCACTGTCCCCGAAGCAACAGTCTGGAGCTGCTGTGGCCACCACAACACTTTGGCTTGTAGCAAGCAGAGTTAAACAACACCTCTCCAACACCCACAGCCTGAATGAAGCACTGGGAGAAAGTGGCTCAGCACCCCTCCTCCCACTGGGGCACACAGAACAATTTAGATGTGCTGTTTCCACCTGTCAAGTGTTTTTTAATTATTGTTATTAATAGGCTTGTTATTTTTTAGAAATCCCCATACACCAGAGCTGAGTTCAGCAAATTACTGTAGCCGAGCATCAGTAGACAGAGACAGGAGAGCAATATCATGCTCAGTGGAATATTTAACAAGTGCTGATTGCCTGGAAACCTAACTCTGTGCAACCTGCAGGAAAGAAGCAGCCTTGTAAAAAAAGCCAGCAAAATAAATAAATAACCCACCGAGAGTGGGAGGGGAGGAGGTAGTAGGAAACTTGGAACATTCAAGGCCTGCCTCTGCCTGGTCTCCCCTGTAGATTTGGCTGCCAGAAATGCAATGCAGAGCTTAACTCTGTGGGAAGGTGGCTGCAAAAGAGGCTGATTCTGCTTTTGCTGGTACCAGCCAGAACAACTCAACCAAAACCATGGCACTGGGCTGTGTAGGCTCAGGTCTGGGCTCTAAGCTGTAGTCAGTGCCTTAGAAGATCTCCTCCAGAGAACATCTTATGGAAGAAGATGGACCAAAGCCCTGGGCTGGGGAGAGGTGCAGCCCAGTCTCAACTCAGCTGCAGGCTCCCACCATTCCCAGGTTAAGCAGTTTGCTGCCAACTCTGTGCCTGGGCTTGCCACCCCATAAATCAGGGAAGACGGCCCCTGAATGCCAACAGTGGCCATCTGTGGGACTGACCAGAGCAAGAGGGAAAAGGCCAGCAAGCTGACCCATGAGGGAAGGATGTCTCCAAGGACTCCTCTGGCTCCATAAATCATCACCCTTCCATGGGGTTCATGACCGACACCATTGTGGGTGGCTCACCTGTACCATCACAGCCCTCTCCCATCAAATCCCTCATGGGACTCACTCACCACACAACACTTTTCCCAAATTCGAGTGAACAGCTCACCCTGGTGAGGGCAGTCCAAAGGCTGGCTCTATGGGACCTGCTGTCCAATGGTTTCAGCACACTTCCAGCTCATTATTGCCCCTGCAAGTTGGTGCACAGACCCCAGCATGCCCCAAAACTGCTGCCAAGCCAGGGCCACTTGATGCAGGCACAGAGAGATGCCCAGCAAAGTCAAATTCGTGTCTCCAATGCGTTTTCTGCCTGGTGCTCTATTAACCACACAGTAACACACACGTGATGCTGAGAACACAGAATTTAAGCACCCCTCCTGCAGCGCTCCTCAGGGAGGATGGGAAAAAGAAGCATCAAATCCTCCACGTTTTCAAAATTACGTTTTTTGGCTTTTCTTTTTTTTCAGACAGACCATAAAAGCACTTTTAAAAATTCAAAGCCGGCTTTTCTATTACTTGTGCCTCTGCTCAGCTTTGATTTTTTTTTTTTTTAATACTTTCCTTTCTTTATGTCTGTGCACGGCTTTTTTTCCCCTTTCATATGGGAAAAATCAGAAGACAATATTACAGTGCTTTGAAGTCCCTCTGTTATTATAGATTTTTTTCTCCCTGAAATCAAACATAGGTAGATATATACTGCAGTGATGGACTATTTGAACAAATCAAAACAGTTTTTAAGTTCTGCTGCGCCAAAGATCACAATATTTTCTCTCTTAAATTGCCGAAAGACCTGTTACCATCAAAATGAAAGCTCTTGCCTCCAGTCCATAAAGTGCTTACTCACCCTAATAAGAACAGGTCTGCTGCTGAATTATCTTGAAAAGACAATGCTGAAATTTTCTTTGTTCCAATTTATTTACCTTATGCAGACATAGCCATGAAGAATTTCATTGCAAGGTCCCTCTTAAATTTTCATTGCAAGGTCCCTCTTTCATCTCCCTCAAGAATTTGTTAGGATCCTTTTCCACCTACCCAGAGGCAAGCACTGCATCCAGCAATTTCATCTCTAAATAAATACCAGGGTAAAAGTCACCCTGACCATGTAAAACATGGAAAATGCGGGAAGGAATTTAGACCTTCTGACCAAGTCAGTGTGATTTTGGTCATCACCCACGTGCTTTAGAGAGGTGACAGTGGATACCCATCCTTGAGAACTCATGAACCTGTTAATTCTCTCCATGGCAACATATTAGGACTTGTTGGGAGGGGAAAAAACACCTTTGGGAGGATAATGAAGTATGAAAAGGGCCAAGGGTCACAATTATCGAAATCAGACAGAGTATGGAGAGAAAATACCCACCAAAATGAACTGCTTCAACAACCCCAAATGGCTAATTATGTAGGAAGAAAGACATCACACCAAGAATAACCATAATGAGCTTTGATTACACTGCGGCTTTCGCATTTTATTCTTTCAAATACCCACCAAGCTCTTTGAAATTCAAGAGTTCTCTTATGTTAACATCAAAAGGTAAGAGCGCACGGAGGGCTGTGTACTCAGTCACCGCGAGAGATGATTAGCAAATTAAGAGAAAAAAAAAAAAAGTCCACGGTTTAAGCAAAAAGCAGAAAAGAAAAAAAGAAATAAAAAAATAGTCAGCACAAAGTGCTAATTATACAGTTTCTGTGCAACACCTGGCTTGTTTTTGCTTCTTTAATCAGGCTCATTTCAGTTATGGCACAGACTCCATATGGTGCCTAAGCAAGGAGGCTTTGTCATCTCCCTGTCTCAGATGTGTCTGGATGCAGACAAGGCAGTGGCATGAGAGGAAGGTGAGAGGTGCTGGCTGCCCAGGACACCACTTCTTTCACCTATGAGCACTGGAAAATGAAAGGCATGATATTCACTCTGCTAATTAATGATTTAAATATTTGATGTGGTATTCACAGCACTTGAATCAGGACTCCTGCCAAAGGATGTGTTTTGGTTTCTCAGCAAGAGGTAAATAATTTAAGTTTTCTTATTTGTGCCCTGAGCTCCCCAGTTGCAAGTTTGAAGAATAAATAAATGAAAACCACTCAGCAGAGTAAACGGGACTGTCTCACCGTCTGCTCAGCAGGTCATCCACATGACAGGATTAGGATTCCCTTGCTAAATCCAGGCTAGTACAGTATGGAAAGACGGGAAAGAAAAAAATGTTGGTTTGGCAGGGTTGTATTTTTTATTTTAAATACCTCTGTACTGTTTATTTTCTCCCTTGCTCCTGCCTTCCCACCTTGGGTTTATTCACATGGTGCCATCTCATGTACTGTTGGAGACTCTCACCATTTTTAGACACTGAGCCCCAGAGCTTGAAATATGTGAAACTGAACCACAAAGGAATAAGGAACTTGTTGAAAAGTGAGTGGTTGAAACATCCCAATGATGCTTTCTTTACCATCTGCACAGTAAAACAAAAACCTTAAAAAATCTCAAGAGCTACTTTGCTATTGACCATCTCTTCCTTTCTGACCTCTTCTTCCATTTTGTATTTCCATTTCTCATTACACCCCTCCCCTACTCCCAGCTGTAAGTATTCACAAGCACAGTTGCACACACATTTATAAATGCTGACCTCACCATTTGAAGAGATCTGGGCATTCGAAAAATTTGCTTTTCCTTTTTTTTTTTTTCCCTGCTTTACTTCCAGCTGGCAAATGGTCAGAAAAAAGATCATGAAACTTTTAAATTAATTCATTATTCAACACAATCCAAAGGCTTCTCTCAGTAACTCTGAGAACGCAAAATGTCCATAAACGAACCGTCCCAAGCGCTCCCAACGTGACCTGAATAAGGGGTGCCCTGGAGGCCACATGTTGCTGCTTCCTTCCAAGACCCTGAAACACACCGAGCCTGCAACACAGCTCAGCCTCAGCACCTGGGGAGCACTGAGGCTCTCAAGCACCCAGGAGAACCGCAGGAATAGCAAAATCAGGTATGCGGTCACTTCTGCAAGAGTCAATTCCCTCCCCCGCTGCTTTCAGCAGCACTTCTCTCTGACACTCCTCCATGTTTACATGGGGTCCTCTAGGAAGTGCCCCTTTTGCAAGGACAGCACCTCATCACCCATGGCTTTGGACAAGCCAAGAAATGCCCCTTTGTCCTATTTCTTGCTCCTGACACGGTAATTAACTGAGAACATTGATTCTGCAATGACGCTGGAAAACCCAACCAGCATACTGGAACTCAGGAAATCAGGTTTGCAACTCAGAATCTTCCACCAGCTACAGAGAAATCATCTCTCTGTTCCTCAGTCTGCCCATCTGTCACCTGGGTTATACCAGTGTGGACATGTACTGGGGAGAACAGGGTAGAAGAGGTGCCAAATTTACCCACCAGGATGCTCAAAGCAATTGGCCACAGATTGCCCCACAAGGCACAAAGCACTGTCAGGAGGACGGAGTTTGTTCTGAATGGCCAAGGAAAATGATCCATGCTGTTACAGCCACTGTGGGATGGAGTCATCTGGAAGATCTAATTAAACTGAGTGTTTGGCAAGCAAGAGGGAAAAAGCCCCAAGCAGTCGGAAGGCACAGCAAATTAACCTACAGAGCCTAAAGAGGCAGATGAGCCCTCAGCTGGGTCCAAAAAGATGCAGGGAGGTGGCAATATGTGCACAACCACATGTAGAGAGGAACAGAGCAGGAGCCACATCACCAGCTTGCCACCAAAGATTAGTGTCCCTGGGCTTGGTTGCACCAAAGCAAGCCTCTAGGCCGTGCATCCAGGAGGAAAATGGTGAACCCTGATGCCAAAAGGCCACCTCCAAACCATGGGGACCAGAAAAAAGAGGGTCAGCTCAGGAGAGTTCAGGATCTCAGCCCAGGGACAGGCAGAGGAGATGGGGACTCAAGGCTTTCATGTCAGTTCCTCACTGCCTGGGCTTGCCTCTGGGGTGGAGCTCAGTGGGATGCTCTGTGGGGCTCTGGAACTGTTGGGGGATGAACCTACAAGAAAGAGGGCTCAGAGGGGTCCCCAGAGCTGGGGAAAACCTCCCCACAAATAAAATATGAGCACTGGAATTGCCAGGGCCCATAAGCGAGGAGGAGCAGTGCGAAGGAGCAAAGCTGTGGTGAAAATCACACAACCAGGTAAGGAAGGCAGTAAAGCCAATTAATCTAATAAAGCAAAGAAAAAAAGAAGAACAAGGCAGAAAGTATTTCTACGCTGGAAATAAGAAACTTCAAAGGACAATGACCTAGAGGAAGAAGTAAAAATTCAATATACCTGTATTTCTAACCTTGCCATCACTGCAATGATCAGTTCTCTAATGAAGCCAGATATGGGGGATCCAGGCCTAAGAGCTAACATTTCTCACGTAACAGCATCACTCATGATCACACCTGGACAGGAGGACTGGCAGGACAGTCAGGTGTTGAGTTATGGGGAGAAATGAGATTAAAATCTATCCCTGCACTTCACATATTATAAGACCTCTATATCTCAGGAGCTAGAGAACTGCACTTGCCACCTCTTTTACAGATACAACCGGTTCTGGAAAATGGCAAACTTATGCAAGGCACTGTAAAGGCAAAAGAGAAGGTCCAGGATCAAGGAGGTGGTATACAGCAGCAAGCATCAGTGTCACCCAAAATCCACACACTGTAGAAAGAGAAAGTGACAGATTACTGAGTGTGAAGTAAGGAGACAGGATTGGGCATGAAACCATAAAGCAGAGCAGGAATTCAATTTCAGGACTGTCAAACTCACTTGTGGCCCTGGATACGCTCACCTGAGGAAGAATGCTGAAAGAAAAGCTCAGCAAAGACATCACAGTGAACAGGGCACAGCTGAAGCCTCCCCCTAGCCAGCAACCCCAGTCTGAGCAGCACCAGAGACGGCAAGGGGTCCTTGGGGCTGCCAAGGTTTAAAAGACAAGACTTGCAGCTGGGCACAGACCTTCACTAAGCGCAGGTGAGATGCAGCTACGAAGCACTACTGGCACAGAGCACAGCACACCAGGCTGGCTACAGAGGAACCCACCAGCCTAGACCTGGACACACCTCACCAGATCTTCCCACAAGAGAACCTGCAGATTCAAGGCACACATTGGGATTAAACACAGATTTTAAAATCCTGCAGTGAAAATGAAGCCTTCAGTCTATCCACGACAGCAAAACACAGCCAAGAACAAACCAACAAATGAAGGAATGGCCACATGCCCAGAGTGCTCCACCGTGTTGCTGCAGGAGTACAGAAACCATCCTTGAAAATCTGGTCTGCATGTGTGTCATTAGGAAGAGTCAATTAGCAAGCCTTTCTGACACTCGATGGGGCACTGGAGAAGCTCAAACAGCAGCATTGGAGCAGATATCCATAGAATGATGGCTGTCCCTAGAGCGCTGGGACAAAATACAGCTGAGCACTCACACCCAGCTGGATAGGAAAGCTCTTAGCCCAGACTCTGTCTAATCTGCTGACGATCCCTCAAGAGTTTCCCATGCTAGACCCTGCAAAGGGAGCATGGCTTCTCACTTTCCCAAGCATCTGTAAAACCTACTTCTCAGAGAACAACTTGCAGGCTGATTTCTCTCGGTCACCATTTGGGACCACAGCTGGCAGGTCTGGTCCAGTTGCTGTGGTGAGTGCAAACAGATTCTGCCTTTACTCAGTGATGACCACTGGCTCACAGACCCTCTTCTAAGAGATCCCCAGGAGCTCTTACCTCCGAATTGTCCTCAGCAGGGTGGACCTGGCCTCGTTGTGGAAGGTGATGACCACGCTGGTGGGCGGGAGGTCCTGGCTGTAGTGCAAAGTCGTACACCTGGGGAGGAAGAAAGCAGAAAAGGATGTTCAGGTGCTGGAACTCGAAGTGACTGCTTTCACTTCATCAACACAGGCAGCACAGTCCATCAGTAAGTGGTCTCCAGCCACTATTACAAATAAATAAGTAAGACTTTTTCTGTGTGAATCATTTCTGAAGGTGTCCAGAAACTGCCAAGTAAGTCACCGAGGATTAAAGCAGCAAAGAACTTAACTGTCATTAATGGAAAGGGATGAGAAGGGAGGCACCCAGCTGGTAGCCCTGTCCTCTAACCAGTGCTTCTCTCAGCCCCCTGGCTCATGGCACCAGCAGAGGTAAGAGCACCCCTGCAGCTCCAGCTCCAACCCGCCTCACTCCCAGCCTCCTGAGGAAGCAATTCCCACCAGCCAGTTGCAAGGTAAGCCAAGCCCTCTTTCTAAACTGATTGTTTCTTTATTAATTCTGCCTTAATTGCATAACCAGACTACAAGGAAGACTGGGATTTAAAACTTTCCAAGCCAGCCTTCAGAAGGCGAAAACCCACAGCTGCAACCGCAGCCCCTGCTCCCTCCTTCCCAGGAGGAAATGTCACAGACTCTGTAATTACTTTGACCTTTAGCTGATTAAATTTGTGGCTTTTATAGACTGACACCAATATATTCCCAGCTCAGAAAATCCAGATACCTCTTACATCCATGCTGCCCTTTCCAGGTCCCTATCAGTCTCTTAGGATGGTCTTATGATGACACAACAGTAGCTCTCCATCACAGCAATCCTGTCCCTTCCCATCCACATGCCACTTGTCTGCTCTTGTATCACTGCCCAGGTGCTACCACTACCATCCTCAAACACAGCTGGAAAGAGCACTGAGCAACCAACAAACCATCAGTTTGCTCCCCCAAAGTTCTGGACCACAGTACCTGCAAGGTGAAGTAAAAACAGATGGAAAAATGAAGTTTGGGATGGAAAGGAGAAAGCACATAAGAGCAGCCAGATATTGCTGGTTTATGCTATTCAGGACAGCATGTTCCACCTCTCAAATGTCAAAATGCTTTAGATATTATTTTTAAGGAGGTTTTCAATATTTTAATTTTCAAATCGCATTTCTGATTATTTACAAAGTGAACAAGAGTGCACAACAGGAGAAACAATTCCAAAGATAAGGAAAAAAACGGTATCTTGGGTGGGACAAAATATTGCAAGCTCACGCTGAATTAGTTGCTGCCTCCTCTCATTGTTTCACTCAAAAACCCTTTCCAAATCCTGCTTGAACTTGACCAAAAGCATGTTTCTCATTACCCCCCAGTTCTTTCAGCACAGTCATCAACACCAGAAATTCAGAAATTCACCTTCAAGCCAATTCTAATTCTGGGTCCATCCCCAAAGGACGCCCAAGTCGCACAGCTATTCCATATGCAGGAGAAAGTTCAGCAACACTGCCCTGTGCGACAACACCCTCATCCATCAAAACTGCATCTCGGGGATGCTGAAAACAGAGGGTTTCTGAATTATGAAACAGCACTGGGTCATGCCCTGAGCTGCTTCTCTGGGTCACTGCAGCCCTTGCATCACCCAGCATCCCGCTCCAGCCGAGCCATCCCAAACTGCTGCAGCTCAGTTCTGCCACGCTCGCGCTCGGCTCCCGCTTGCCCGGCGGAGCTGCGGGGACAGACTGTGGCAACTGCTCTCCCTGTGCTATTTATACACGGCTCCCAGATGCGTGTCCTTCCACCCACTTCCAGCAGGGCTCCGTGGAGCAAACAAGGGAAGCTATTTCTGGAAGAGAATGAGAGAGAGTGGAAAATACAAAGTCATCAGTACTTTACTTAGGCTATTACAGCAGCCAAGGAGCTGGTAAATAAAGCAGGAGCTGGGTGTGTCTGTGCCTCCCACGGCAGGGAGTGCTGGGGCTGCTGCAGGCTGGCCGAGGCCCCTCCTGAGCAACAACTTGCTTTTGAAACTCCAGATGTCGACGCACCAGACTGGTCCGACCAGGGAATGCGCACATGGGAAAAGCTGGAATGTCACCCACGGGCACCTCCAGAGCTGCAGCTCACCCCTGGCTTCTGTCTAGTGAGGCTTGTCACATCCCAAGGACAGGAATGATGCTGCTGTGGACCTCCAGCCTGGCTTCGCCTCTGTGACCAGCACTACACCACAGCTGGGACTTGCCTCTCCAAAAACTGCCTGCACAGGGTGAGGCAGAGCTGCTGTATCTTCCAGGGCTCCTCCTCCTGAGTGCTTTATGGCCCTGATTCTGTCCTTGCCCAGGATTTTACCCCTGGGCTGTCCTTTCAGGAGCCCTCCCAAAGTTTCCTCCACTTGGTCCTTTTTTTTTTTTTCACCCCCTTCCTCTCCCAGTGTAACTGCAGCTAAACATCCTGGGTCCCCAGAAGGCAGATTTCAGTTTAAGTTGTTGACTACAAGTGTCTTTTTTTCGGCACTTACTTGGGTAATAAAAACCACAGCTTGGAAAAGCATTAAATCCAGCATGTCCAGAATTATTTTGTGTGACAATTACATCTGGGGTAATTTCAATTTAATACCTCACTGCAAGTGAAAATTGCAGCATGCAGCCCTAAAATTGCTGTAATAATGAAAATAAACCTGCTAAAAGCTGCCTGTGCTACCTCAGGCTGTCACTGGATAAACGTTTTGTGCTGCTGATGGTATTTCATAGGTCACTCAACTGCCAACCAAAAAAAAAACCAAAACCTACAACACCCACAACATTTTCAGTAAACCAATGAAAGTTTGAGTTTTTTTAGATTGTTAAAAAAAAATGAAAGGAAAAAAAAGGGGGGAAAAAGGTAATAACTGCACTGCCTGTATTTGCAGTGTGTTAAAACTCACTGGCTAAAGCCATTTAAAGTTTGATGCTTTGAAACCTTGCAGCAGGACTGGGGAGCAATCCTAGCACAGCAAGTGCAAGCAGGAACGCTGCCAGGCTGCTCTGCAGGTTCCCAGCATCTGGGTGGGGTGAAAGAAGACAGAAGCCAGGCTGGCCTGCCCTAAAAACCCCAGGAAGAGCATCCAGATGGAGAACAATTCTCATTTTTCTCATGCAAGAAGTCAAACTTCATTTGATGGGAAGAGTCATTTTCTGATTCAAGTTTTTTTCCGTTCAAAATGGAAATAATTTCAGAATCAGAAAGTTCTGAAAGGGGTAGTCTGGCTACGAACACCTTAGGAATCAGCATTGGAAAATCCCAACCTGACTGGTTGCCTGTCATGCTTCCTTCAGGTTGGACAGAGCAGCACATCTCATCTCCATGTTCCCAAAGTGCTGTTAACAGCTCAGGAATAAATCATGCAGTGTCTGTTTGTGGGGACACGGAGCAGACAGCCAGAGCCCTGCACTCACTGCAGGAATTGCAAAGCTCTCCTGCAAAGTCCCAAACTTTGGACACACCAGCATTGCCACCAGGTCTCCAAAGTCCCCTTCTCAAGATACTTTTCTTGAGTTTCTTTGGCCCTTGTGCTGCTGGTGAGAAGAGTGGTATCACAGACTGGTGGCCTCTGCCCACAGCTGCCCCTGCATCCTTAGAGATCCTCCTGACAGGGCAGCACATGCCCATTCGCAGGGAATCTGAACCCATCTTACATTTAAAACGGCAAACTTCACCCGCAGTGCCCCTCACACCAAACCAAAGCCCACCCTGCCACCACAGCTGCACAGCACCATGGTAAAGATTAACAGTGTGAACAGAGATGGACCCTGTTCCACAGCCTCTTCTGGCACCCCATGGCTCATCCAAAGGCACATCACATGCCCACAGCGCTGTGCTGTGACTCTCAAAACCCACCTCTTAAATTCATCCTCCCCTGTGCCTCATTAACTTCCTTCAATAAATTATTATCCTCATCCCACTACCCTAGATTCCCCCTGCCAGGCTTCTGCTCATTCCTCTGCTCTACTTCAATAGCCATCACTTGCCAACAACTCTGCTTTGAATTTTTTAATGTTTTCCATGAAGTCCAAACTCTCCCTCAACACACACATCACATGCCCACAGCGCTGTGCTGTGACTCTCAAAACCCACCTCTTAAATTCATCCTCCCCTGTGCCTCATTAACTTCCTTCAATAAATTATTATCCTCATCCCACTACCCTAGATTCCCCCTGCCAGGCTTCTGCTCATTCCTCTGCTCTACTTCAATAGCCATCACTTGCCAACAACTCTGCTTTGAATTTTTTAATGTTTTCCATGAAGTCCAAACTCTCCCTCAACACAGCTCACCACTTCCAAAGCACTCTGCATATTTATTTCAAACAGCCAGCTGCATCAGGCAAGCTACACCATCTTTCACCTCCCTCCTGGCTCCTCTCTTCTCCTTGGAAACACACGGGACAGCAGTCTCGTCACCCCACATCCAAAATAAGGGTATTTGGGCTTGTCTGCACTCTGCAGCCACAGGGCTCTCCCATCAGCCCAGAGGACAGGGACCTGCCACCACCAACAGGATGGGTTCACACCACCCCGATGGACAAACCACGCTGATTTCAGACAACATTCTCCAAGGTGTGACAAATCACTCCCATGGAAGAAAATGAAAATTACTGCCCTAGTGAGAGAGGAAGCCACTACCCACCAAAGGCAAGAAAAGAGTTGTCAGTCAAAAGGAAAACATCAGAACTCCAGCTGTCCTGGCCAACAGCAAACACACCCAGGCTCTGCACACCTGTAGGGATGGATGGCAGGACACACAGGCAGCTTGGTTACACCTCTCCGGACAACCTCTCAGAGTGGCATACACAAAACTATTAAACCATGTCGTTGAGCTGAAGCAAAATTCATAAATCATAAAAACAGAACGGCTTGGGTTGGAAGGGAACTTAGAGATCATCTAGTTCCAACTCCCTGCCTGGGGAAGGGACACCTTGCATTAGACCACGTTCCTCCAAATCCCATCCAACACTTAAAACATCTCTAGGGATATGGCATTTCACAGCTTCTCTGGGCAACCTATTCCAGTGCCTCATTGCCCTCACAGTAAAAAATTTCTTCCCAATAACTAACCTAGGAGACTTCTATGAAAATACTCTGAAAATAAGAACCCTGGACATGGTTTGATAGAGATATAAAACAATGTATGCCCCAACTCATATGGCATCTAGTAAGTTCATAGAGCTTTCTGCTGGACAGGACTGTGCACCACCTCACCTGACCTCTGGGCAACACAGCCTCTGGCATTTCTCCCAGTTACTTCTGCATTTCTCAGTTATCCATGCATTAAGTCCAGTGACTTGTGCCTGACTGCAGAGTACCTTTCAAAAAATCATTACTTGATGACCTCCAGAGATGGAAAATCCAAGAAGTGCTGTTCACGCAACAGTCAACGCATCAGTCTCATACCAGTATAAATGGGACACAACAATTCAGAATTTGCTTGACCAAAACACATAAAAGGGTCAAGTGATCTTCATGGCATTCACCTCCCATCAACACCCTTGGTTCTTCCTGCCTCTCCCCAAGCCACCCCTCCTGCATGTTGCCTCAAAATATTTTTTCACTCAGCTTTGAGAGACCTTCAAAATGCTCCTTTGCCGTCCCAAGTTATGCCAGCATTTCCTGCTCCTTCTCTGGGTGTGCTTTGCCCCTCCCTCAGTCATGAAGAAGCTGCCAAACAGAGGGCTGGCCATGGTTTGTGCATCTCCAGCACCACCTCAGCGCCCAGGGCCTCCCCAGGGCACAGCTGTGAGCAGCGAGACAGCTGCTGGCACATCCTACAAGTGGGGTCAGGTCTGGCACAAAGACCTATTGAGAAAGCTCTGGGATTCCCTCTGGTGTTGCCTCTAAGCTCCACCAAGATACACCACAATCTGAACGTGGCAGCTCAGAGCACAGATGTGACTTTCATAGCACAACAGGAAAAGCAGTGGCTGCAGGAATTGCCACCAGCTACAGACCCTCTTGTGCCTAACCTGGTCCTGCAGGGCTGGCCATGGCTGAGGGCAGGTTGGGGCTACTGAAACACCAGAGCAAAGGCCTGGAGCAGAGAGAGGCTGAAAACACAGCTGGAAGGCTCAATAGTCCGGAAAGCAGCCGTGGCAGAAGGAAAGAAGAAGGGACGTGGAGTCAGATGTCAGCTGGCAGTGCCACGTGACTGCAGGGAATGCCAGCTCAAGTTTGGCTCACCAAAGTGAAAAAATACCCTTGAGAAAGGTCAGTAGGATTTCTCTGTGCTGGACTGGCATGTGCCTCAGGTCTGCATTCCCAAAAAGGGGCTGAAAAATCCCTAGGGTGGCATGCAACAGATGCTGCTGGGGCTGGGAGAAACAGTGGTGATCCAAAGAGAGGAGTCCCTGGTTGAGCAGATGACTTCAGGGTGTACAAGGGCTTCAGCAAGGGTAAGGAGGCACATCTGCAACAAATACTCATTGGTGGTTAGCACCACAGCTAACAAGGAATTATTCGGCACGCTTGAACTAGATGTAATTTGATAAAATTGTAAAGAAGGCCATCAGGATAAATCTGCAGGGGCAGTGAACCAGCTCTGGCTGTAAATTAGATGTCCAGAGGAACCTGTCCAAGTCCCCACAAAAACACTAGAAAATGCACAAAAGAGCAGAGTCCTGCAAATTGGTGCAACTTAACCACTGGCTGACCTGAGATCAGTCTCCTTGGGCTGACCAAGAAGGACATTTTTATACACAGCTTCTGCAACTTGAAGCAGTGCTGGATTTGGCTAGCATGCAATTAATATTTCCTCTAGCTCACTGCCTCTTTCAGTCTCTTTCTTTCTTTTTCCTGCAAGATAGATATCTAAAAAATTAATCAAACGACTAAATTTGAAGAAAAGGGGAAATGCAAGAAGGCAAAAATAACCTTCTGTGCACATGACGTGCTGCTGCCTGTGAACCTCAAAACTGATGAGAAGATGCATTTATAATTCATTAAAAAATTGCTGGATTTTTGTCTTCAGAAAAGGGAAGGGAAAAAAAAAGAGAATTTACTAAGAAGGAAGGAAAGAATAGTATGGCTGCCTTTAAAAACAAGTTAAACCAGATTGTGTGTCTTCAAAGCAGCTCATGAATAATTCAGATTTCTAGGGCCCTCCACACAGACTCAGGGTCTGTCTTGCTTCTTGACTCTCTCCACCCTTCCTTCTTCAGAACTGAAGCAAAAAGAAAAATTGAGCCAACACAAGTGAAAAGAACAAAACAAAACCAGTACAATTCAGCAGAATTTTAAACTGATGCCAATTTTAACTGGAATACCAGAACTGATGGCAAAGTTTTTCCCCTGGTGGAAGTAAAAGCAAAATCCTGGTACTTTGCACCTTCATGGAAAACCACCAATCCATTACTAAAGATCTTTAGAAGCCAGGAAATGCTGAAATTAAATTTCAGAAGGTCGGAACCCTGGATGTAAAGATTCCTTAGGGAGGATGCTCTATGACCAGAGCTTCCTGGAACCACATGGCAAATCAAAGCAGACAAAGTCCCCATCCTCACAACACCTCTGTGGTCACAGCTGGGGAAGCACAAACCCAGCTCCACGCTGTGACAGCTCACAAACCCTTCCAACATGTAGGGGTCTGTAGTGCTTACAGCAGAAATCCACCCAAATGGCCCCAAAACAAAATGCCCTTTTTGCTGCAGCTGATGGAGTAGGACTTGAAGGTGCTGGCTAGCAGAAAAAAACAAACAAGAGTTTGATGGAGGAAACTGTCTCATGGCCTTAATTATCAACAGGAGCGAGTCTCGGAGAATTAGTTCCATTATTTACTAATACTTGACTTTGATTTCAGCCTACATAAATGTATTAGGTCGATAGAAATAGCAAGACAAGCAGGAGAGTTAAACAAACAACTCCATTCTGTCAGAATTACTTGGAGCGAGTTATCAAAGTAATCGATGGCACATAATAACTATAAGACAAGTGGTCAATATGTTACAGCAGTCAAAGGCAGAGGAGAGTGATCAATGGCACCCAGGGAATGCTGAAGCACTTGGGGATGGAGGGATGGCCACCATGAAATCACCCCTGGGCCCTGGTGTGGTTCATGTGCGTGCACCCTCTGAAGGGCACTGAGACAGGCAAGGTTTTTTCTTCCCTATAAAAACCCCAGGATCTTTTGAGTCCCTTTCAGGGAAGGAGGCATCTGGAGTCTAAAAAAGAAATCCTGTGCCCCCATGGACTGCCTGAGGTTGGCACAGCCACCCCAAAGGCCAGAGTGGGTGTGCAGCCAATCCTGGCCTGTCAGAGACCCCCCATCCCTCCTTCCACTGGGAAGAAGCCTCTCCCTGGTGCACTGACTGCCTCCCACCAGGGGTTCCTGCACCCACCAACGCACGCTGCAGCATCACTTCCACTCCAGCACATCGTTTGTTCCTCAGGAGCCCAATGTGTACTTTTCATCTGATACTCAAAATCACTTGCTTTTAAATACAGCTTGTCATTTTCAGATGACTAAAGTGTCAAAAACATTTGAGATCTAAATGAAATTTTTCGCTTTTCAGGATGAGAAAAACAGATCGCTTTGGCTTTAAGTTTTCCTGTCTTTTTACTTTTAGATTCACCAACAGCTTTGTTTTTGGTTTATACTGAAATTGCTATCTCCTGGCTTTTCTTTCTCTTAAATAACCAAAGAATTGAAACACTGTTATTCACTCAGCTCTCCTGAGCCCTATCTACCCACGTAGCCCCCAAACTCAAGCTCCAGAGATGTGGCACTGACAACACAGACACAGCTCAGGTGTAGGGAACGAGGTGGATCCCACCACCCACTCTGTCTCTGTTTCCAGCCTCTTGAACAAAAGCAGCAGTGCCTGTACCCAGGCATTGCTCACCTTGAAATGGAGCAGTTCATCCTCAGGGCACAGTGACTGGCACGTCACTGTCTTTTATTAAATTCCCAGCTCTCAGTCCTCTGTGAACCCCATTGTGACAGGGACACGCAGAAAGATCATTGCTCCGCAGACAGATATCTGGGGAACGAGCTTTTATCTCTGGGTGAATGTGTCACAAAAGTGGAGCTAATTAACTGGGGCTCTGTTTTTGAAAAAGGTTAATATTTTATCACATGCCTTCTGTCTTGAGGAATAATTAGCCCTGGCAGTAGTAGCTCTGCCATTTCCCAAGGGACTGAGCAAGAGACTGGAGGCTGGAGAGACATGTGGTATTGATAGATAGTGGCTCAACTCTGGGCTAACAGTGCATCTCACCAGCAGTTACTCCTCAACACAATCCAACCTGCCACAAATATTAACAGAGGCAAACCCCTCTCTTCAAAGGCTGTACACATTCTTCTTGTCCATTCCATGCCCTCTGGTGCAGGGATGCTTTAAACCAAGGCACTGTGACTCAGCCAAGAACACTGGAGCACCAGTCCCAATCCTTTCTCCCCAGGCACTCTCCTCCCTTATTACTCCAGAGCCCCAGTCTGCACAACAAAAGAGAAATCCCATGGGCTCTCCTAATTCTTCCATCCCAAAACCAAACCTGTTCTCATGGAGGAACCAACAGCTGAAGCAAATTCCCATAGGAACTGCGCAGAAGGTTCCCCCAGTGCCTGCACAGAAGTCCTCAGAACAGTGCACAACATCTCTCCACAGGGCTGGGATGGAAGCAGGGAAAGTGGAGGGACTGAAAAAGGACGAGGGAAGGGTCATTTCAGATCAACCCAGAACTGTTTTGTGCATGCATTTTTCTTGGCAAAATGCAGTGGACGGATGAGCGGGGAATTTCCAAAATGAAATCAAAACTGTCTCACAGGGAAACAAAGCCAAAATTACTTAGGGGAAAGAAATACATCACTGGGGGGAGGGAAGGGGAGGGGGGGAAGGAAGAAGTTCTCAGCTTTTTTCCCTCCCTGAAACTGCAACTTCTGGCAAGGAACACAAAATAAAGGTGTTCTTCAGGGAAGGGAGGGCTGGGATGGAAGCTGTGCCTGCTCCCCTGTGAGCTCCTCAGATTCTCCTCAGGAGGACGCCTGTCCCATGCTCTCCCCACCCAGTAAGGCATTGAGGGGCTGGGAGGAGGGACAACTTGGATAAACAAAACTCAGCAGTAAGAAATTTGGTATTATACCGTGATATTTGCTGGAACAGCCCAGTCATCCCCACTGCCAGCAGCCAGACTCCAAGACACCGAGTCCCTACAGACTCCCCCAGTACCCCCCCTGCCAATCCCCTTTGGCCTGCAGACATCTTTTTGCCAAGAATACAGCTCAGGAATACAGCTCTACTGTGCAGACAAGTGCCATAACTCACACTCCTTGCACAGCCCATTCAGATGGAAGTAGCTTTGCCCTCTAGAAAAAAAATGAGTAACACAACCACTTAACTGGCACATCCCCTGCATCCCAAACACCTGCCTATTCACTTCCACCATCTCCTCTGAGAGCCTAGCTCACTCCTCAGCTGCTTCTCAAGTTACCCTTATCCTTCTCATGTAAGAAATAGAAGAGGGGAGGAATAGCACTGAAAATTCACCACTGCAGAATAAGCACTGTCACATCTGCCACCTCCCTACAGCAGCCACAATCAAAACACAATCAACCCTGCTCCTGCAGAAACACCAGCCTCCCCAGCCCCAGCATTCCTTTCCAGAACCATTTTTAATGAAAGCTCCTCAGCCTGCCTTTTCTCTAGGCAGCCCCTCAAGATACAAAATTGCAGCATCTCACTTCACCTCAGCTCCTGTCCCTTGGTGACAGCCAACATCCAGAGTCAGAGCCCATGACTCCAGGACAATTCACAACCTGGGATCAGTTGAGCTGTGCTCCAAAAACCTGAGTGGAACCACTGTACTGCCAGGCTGAGGAGGACATAGCACTCCTGAAACCAAGAAGGTGGCAGGAGCTCCTTTTCCTGGGATGGAGTTAGACTGGTGGTGACAAGGACCCTGTGTCCCTGCCAAGGAGGCAATGCTGAGTGACCCAACCCACCATCTCTAGCTCCAGGGAGTGATTAGGCAGGGCTTGGAGGGCACACAGCAGTACCACAGGCTGCCTCAGGCATCTGGGTTTGGATTGGGATCTCATGCCTGAAAGTCTCTCTCCTTTCCACAGAAGTTTGTGCAAGTCACACAGGGTGGTTTGGGTGTCCATGATGCCCAGGGAGCACAGCAACTCCGTGGGCAATGGCAAAAGCCCTGTCACATCCAAGGAGGGAAGAACGGGTTCTTCAGGACAAGTGAATTTTGGGATGATGGTCTAGCCAGGAGCACTGGCCAAGCATCGATCCAAGCTCAGACATGGGCAGCCATCCCCAGGGAATGCAACTTCTCTCAGTGCTCAAACCCACTATAATCCCACTTCATGCACACCCTTCTCATTTTCTCTTTCTTCCCCTGCCACATTCAAAAAAACCCCAAACCCAGAAAGCTTCAAAAGAGGCCATTACATAGAAGGATATTTGAAAAAAGATCATTGCATTCATCGAATTTTGTCCCCTGAAGCCACCAGTCCCTGCTTCAGAAGCCATCAGGTCAGCTGAGCCCTCCACCTCCACCAGACAAAAACGTGGGGCAGCAAATGTCACAGACAAAAACGTGGGGCAGCAAATGTCACAGACACTGGGGTGGTCACAGATACTCCCAGCATGGGGACTTGGGCACTCACCAGCTGTTTCCCAGGACTGTGCGTGTCCAGCTCAGTTCACAGCTGGTGAGTGCCCAGAGAGACCCATCGCACTTTAGCGTGAGCTCTGCAGGAACAGAAGGTGCTACTATCAGAAAGAGACACCTTAACACAGGTATTCCCACAGCTGTACCAGATACCAACTCCTGCAGAAGCAGAAAAACATGGAATACTGGATTTCTGCAGTGCTAAAACGTTCCAGTGAATATTTTTCTCCACTGTCAAGCAACATAATGGAGTGCAGACTCCATGGGATTTTTGTCTTTGACCACGTTTTCTCAAACTTGTCTCAATCCCACTATTGGTAAAGCCTTGCAATGTTAAGCCAGAGAAGATACATGAGTGTGGTAGTTAAGTGAATCACCCAGAAGTGATGAACACCAAAAGAACAGATGACAGCACCTCAAGCAACTTCAAAGCTTGTTTCACAAACACAGGTAGCTCCGGGGAAAGAACTACAAATTCCATGTGCTGCAACCAGGGTTTTTAAATTACATTAGCTTTTACAAAATGCTGGGGCAAGCCTAAGAGGCAGGAGTCCCAGTGGGTTTATTGCTTTCTGCATTGAGACAAACCTGATTACAGAGCTGACCCAACCTGGAGCAGGAGGCTGGATCAGAGACCTCCTGTGGTCTCTTCCAGCCCAAATTATTCTATGATTTTTTGAAGTGCCAGTTCCTGATTAATAGCTGTCTCGCTTTCCTTGTTCAGCTGCCAAGAATTGCCAATCTCAATACTCCTTGTTCTCTGTGCTACCTGAAAACAATCTGTGTTTTGATCACACAATGGTTCCTCAAACCCCCTTGCAGTTTTAAGCCAAAATTCACCCAGAAAACCAAGTGCAAATGCCACTATGTGAGGTGAGCACTCCACATCAGCATGAAAGTTCCAAATTTAGGCCACAAATGCCATCTGATCAAGAGCAGAATCAAGACCTTGACCAATGCAGACAGTTCAAGTTTATCCCAAAGGAACAAGCCAGCCCCTACTCTACTTGAAGGACTGTTCTCATGTCTTCATCCCAAGAGATCTCAGCCTAAGGAAGTGATGGAAAAACACAGGGCTGAGAACTAACCTCTTGGGGTCTGGTGTCCAAGAAAAAAAAGCAATCATGTTGTTTCCTAATGGAAATACTTTCGTGTAAAATGTGTTTTCCACCACTGTTTTGTGTACTTGCTCACCTGCACGGTCGTGCTCTGCTCCTGCTGTCATTAGAAATAAGGAGACCAAGACCAAAGGCAAGAGTATCCCAGATCTTCTCTTACCCAGCTGTTTCAGCCCCAAAATGCTTTGCAGGCAAAAGATCTGGAGACAGCCCTCACACATACAGGATTTTGCCTAAATGTGATAAATCTTATTTTGCAATGAAATGACAAATATCCTGGCTCTGCCCAGAAAACAGAGTAACAGCTGGAATAACAGACCAAGCGACAGAAAAACTCTTCAGGACATTGCTGACAGCCACCCAGCAGCTAATAGTGAGCCCCAAAGGCAAGAAGAAACCTGTACCCTCTTACACCCAGCCACCCCAAGCTCACACAGGGCACTGCCACCCTTCTCCCCTCAGGGCATCATGCCCTTCTCATGGGGGAGCACCCACACGAGAGAGTACATGACAGAGCAAAGCCAGCAGCACAGACACCTGGCCACACGAGGCCACCTCCTCCAGCTTTCACCAGTGTCAGGTTCAAGGATGTGACAGCATCTGAGCACTCCCTCTCCCCCGTCCTCCTCACCCAGCTCCCACCTTCATCCAACCTCATGGGCAGGGGTCCATCCATCTGCACTGCACTCAAGGCTCCTCTGCTCAGACCTGCCCCACCACCCCTCTGCCCCAACCAGATGCACCCAGCAGCATCAGGCACAGGGAGACCACAAGCACATGCACCCCTGCCCACACCACCTCCTGCCATGGTCTACCACACAGCACACCCCGAGTCAGCAACTCATGAGACACTGCTTGAATAAGCACATTTTATAAATAATAATCCCTCAGGACTTAGTCTGCATTACACAGGAAAGTGGATTAGCCCAGCTACAGTCCAGAGGCCAAAGTCAGAAACGTATGGAGTCAGCAAAGTGAAAGAAAACAGAAGACCTCAAAATTTACTGCTTTGGTTCTGCTCTCAGAATTATGCAAGGTCCAGTTAGGTCTCTACAAACCTTCCCTCAAATTCAAAGTGGGTTTGGTCACCTGCCCTAGGGACTTACCTGCTTCTGCAGGTCTAATATTCAGAAACGTGTGAGGACAGCAGAGCAGAGCCCACACTTGGTCCTGCCTGGGCTTTTCCATACATGTTGTTCTCCAGACATTAAGTTCCTCCTTTGAGGACTCTCAAGAAACCAGGCAAGAAAAGTAAGATGCTCAAATTCCTATGTGGGGCAAAAAAACACATTTCTAGCCACTGAGACCCAGCGTTCACCTCAGGAACAACCTCCAAGTGGTTTTGATCTGGAGGGAAAGGAAGTTGGAAGAAAACAAGGCAATGTGAGAAGTCCAAGAGCATCACAAACATGCTAAACCAAAGGCAATGCTGTCAAAACCTGCTTCCCCCCCTTTGACTCCTCATTCCCAAGAAGATATCACCGTATTTTCAGTACATGCCACTCCTGGGTGGCAGTCATCAACTCACCCAAAACCAGAGCCACTCCAAAGCCTGCATGTGCCACAGCTGCCCTCTTGTCATCTGCACAGGGATGCTAACACACTCTCCCACGTGCCATTTGCCAGCTGTGTCCAAGTGGGACACAGGGAAGGGCAGAGAGCCACGCTCAGCCCCAAGTGCCCATGTCCACAGGTACCACACCCAGAAAGAGGTGACCCTCAGCACCACCTGTTCTTCCCAGTCATCCCCACACTCAGCATAGCCAGGTGTTTTTGCCTACCCCAACCACAGCTGCTCTACCATGACGTGGAATGTGCAAGCTCTGCACCTTCGGGATGCAAGCTGAAATTAATGGGTCAAAACAGCACTGCACTGTGTAATGCTGCTGCTCAAGGGCTGAAATCCTGACATTCCTGGACCTTGAGAATACGAGACAGCAGCTCTCTGCCTTAGGGAAACATCACAGGTGTCACCTGCATCTTCCCATCCCTCCATAAACAGTCTATATGAGCAGAGTAACCAGTCCTAAGCAGCCTTCCTACCCAAAGGACACTCTCCATCTGGCTTAGCACAGGGATTTAAGAGAAGAAACCTGGAGAAAATCTTCAGAGTGTGTGCTGTTCTCCTCAAAGAGAATAGGATACACTATAATAGCAAAGCTTTTCTAGGGCACAAGTTGGCAGGATCTGGCTTCTGGGCTGCCAGGGTGCTCTCATCTTCAGCCGACAATGCAATGCCTGGTCTTCATGCCTGCAGCACCCCTGCCAGTTTCATGTTTCAATCACAACTTGATCTTAGCACCTGCTTTCTCTATCTCAGACACACACATACACTAACATACCCCTAAGCAGCTGTAAAATTAAACTTTAGTTTGGTAGGTAGGACGGCTTGTAAAGCACTTGCGATTCAGGGAAGGAGGGAATTTCAAAAATGCCGTGTTATGCTCGAATTTGAGAAGGCTTCATCCTCAGCCTTCTTGCCTAATCAACTCTTGAGACAGCCACCACTAAACATGCAATAGCACTGCTGAAGTAAAAAGCAATACAAATAGAGGAAAACAGATACTGGGAGGTGCCTGAAGCTGTCTGATGCGATCTGCAATAGCCGGAGAAGTCTGCTGGAGGCTCCCATCTCTCCTCCAGCCTCCCATCTCCTCTCCTTGTCCCCGATTTCCCCTTTGCTTTGCCGCCCTCAGCCAGCAGAAGCCCCCGCTCACGTGCCGACCGCGCCGCCCCAGCCGAGCCTGGCAGCCACAACAGCATCTGCACATCCATCAAACCCAGCGGAGCATCGGGAGGAGGAGGTCAGCCCAAGCAGCATATGGAGCACTGGCGTGGTGAATGCCAGCCTCCCCAGGAGCTGTCTGCCGCAGATGGAAAAAGCCCAGGAGCCATCACGACAGAATCTTCTGGCTGGGGGCGACACATCCTCCCTGTCGGCTTTCCAAGCCGCTGAGCAATACTGGAAACCTCAGCTCCTCTCCCCGCCATGCTCATGCCTGGCACTGACTCATTCACTGCTGCTTCGGTCCCACAGTTTGCCGGTGGGAGTTGTAGGAGGTGGGATGTGGGGATGAGGTAATCCCAAGTGCATGTGGCTAGCGTGGTGGAGGGGGACTAGCCACCCACTCCGGAGGCATGAGCTGGCTGTGCACAGTCTGAATGTGCCACCAAGCTCTAGCTCCAGTCTGCTGATGCAATCACAGGGATGTTTTAACCTTAACTTTTGGTGGGCATGGGATGCACCACCACAGGGCCATCCAAGGTCTTCTCCTTGGAGAAAGGCAGCCCTTTATGTGGTCCAAGGGCTTAGTCTACGTGCAACCAGGAATGGAGCTAACGGCAGCGAAACACAAGAAAGTCACCAGGAGCAATGCTCCAGCTGTGAGATCTCCCAGGCCAAGTGACACAAGGTAGTGCACAGAAAGCATGACAGTTCTCAGGTTGAAATCACCCACAAACCAAGCTGAAGTTCATAGCCCTGCACTAGCCTGAGGCAGACAAAGAGAGCCACCAGGGTTTCTCCTGCTCTCATTTCTTGGAACACTGCAATTCCTCTCCATCTGAAACTATTCCACTGGCTGCAATTTAAAAACAAAATCAATCCAGCAAACATTGCTAAGCAACTGGCTGTCAGTGCCACATCCCATCCCATTGAAAGTATTTGCCCTCTCCATGACCTCCTGGCAAGGAGCTTACTGCTCAGCCCTTGCCAGATTTTGTATATTCAGCTATTGCTGGCAAGTCAAAATGCTTGGCTGGATTAGCAGAGAAAACACCAGGAAACTTTCCACAATCCTAACGAAAAACACCCCACAGAGAAGCTGTTAGGAGCAGTACTCCCACATCCCAGTCCCTAGGATTAGGATACAATGTGTGGGTCCCTGGACATTACCATGGTCTGAAGGTCCATGCATCCCAGTGCTGCCACACGCTGTACAGAGGCAATGAAGGATGGAGAACCAACGCACTGGAAACCTTGCCACAGAGCAGAGCACAACATCTGACTGAGAGGCTGAAGGAGAAGTTGCTTATCAATGGCAGCAAGCTGAAATGATGGATGAGACCCTCTCCAAAGCCTCCTAAATCCTCATGCATGCAAGCTGGGCAGGAGCTCTTGGCAGAGTGGTACCCCTTAGTATCAGGGTGAATTGCCCCACAGTCAGCTGGAAGTGGAATTGAGGCCTGACTCTCTGGGTTCACTCCGAGCAGCTTAATCCAGGTTTTCCATTGAAACCAAGCCTCTAAACACAGCCTCCAGAAGGACACACAGCATGAGCACTGCAGGTATCCCTTCTCCCACAACAGCCTGGTCCACACAACCCTGCTCTCCCCCTCACAGGAGGGCATCTAGTCAACCACATGCTGGATTCCCTTTATGTGCTCTTGCACAGCCATCAGCAGTTTCTCCCTGCTCCGAGAGCAGGCCATGCTTATCCATACTTTCCCACGCACTTCTGCTGCACAATTCAAGACCAGCTTCCAGGTTGCATGGCAGGGCCTGAGCATCACGAGCAGCACTCCCAGCACACCTGTGCTGTAAGTAAGGATTATTTTTCCAGAGAGGGCTCAATTCTGCACTTTCCTCTCTCTCTCAACCACTAATCATCCCAGATCCTTCTCCTTCCTCCCTCCTTCCCATCAGTGCCTGCCTCCCCCAGATCTGCCGGCAGCTCCATTTCCTCCGTGGCCACTCTAATGCTTGGCTAATGGTGCATCATCTGCAGCGTTCTTCAGGCACATTCAATAAATCAGAATCCAATTACCGGGTTAAGGAAATTGGAAACAAATTAAATTAGCCCCAGCCCCTCCCACGTGCTGTGCCCTCACTTCCTCCTTAATGAGAACTTTTCTTTCACAGGAGCACTCAGTGCCACATCTGCCCACCCAGGAACAAGGTGGCTGCCACCGCACAGTGAGGGTAGGCAAGGGGCAACCGAGTCAATCTTCCCTTTTAATAGGGCAGATGGTTAATATCCCTGGCATTAATTCTCTCCAGGAATAGCACACTCGCTCTCTGCTCAGCTATAACAGGCGTCCGTCAGGGCTGACAGCTCCTCTGAGGAGAAAGGAGCATCTGGTCCTTACAACAAAAAGAAGCTAAATAAATAAATAAGCACATTGCTTGCTACAGGGCTGGGGAACTGGTGCTGTTTCAGCATTTCAGCCTAAGTGCTGCATTTGAACTGGAACAGGGGAAATTCAGAGTTGGGTCAGATGCCAGGAGTGAAGTCACTCTGATCTGGGAGCAAGGGGCAGCAGGCTGGGTCCAGCACAGAGCTCCCACCAGAGCAGGACTTCCCCAAAAGGGCTCCCAGGACAAGGCAGTAGAGACAGCTGCTGCCAGCAAGCTGGGACAATGCCAGGCACAGCTCCATGGAAAACACTTGCACCAGCTGTGGACTGGTGACCGACAGCAGGGGCCGGGCATACGCTGTGTCCTCAGATGACAAGGAGGAAAACTGCATTGAGGGGACCTTGGGAGCTTTTCCTTCACCACCAAGGACATCCTCGCATCAGCCCATCCAGCAAACTAACAGTTAACCCCAGTGACCTTCAGCAGGAAGGGCAGCTCTTCCCCAGTGAGTCTGGAAAGACAACCAGAGGGAAACTACAGCTGAGACCTCAGTAAGCAAGGGTGCAACAAAACTCCCATCCCACCCTTCTCACACTGACAAGGGAGTGCAGCTCCATCTACAAGGCAACTGTTGCTGAAATCCTCCCCACCTTTCCCAGGAGCTCCTTTGGGCACCAAAGGGTATTTTTGACCTCAGCAGTGGGAGCAGCTAGCAACGCAAGAAGTTCTTACCCTTCTCTCCTTCTCACTCAATAATTACTCCTTACTCCCCACCCCTCTCTCTGCAGAGCAATTTAAACGCCCAACAGTTATTTTATCCCCCTTGCATCACCTCATTGCATCATCTGCAGAGCAAGAGTTCCCAGCACCAGTGAAGACACTGCCCATCTCTGAGACTTGCTCTTGCAAACCCATTACTTTTCTGAAGGGAAAAAAAAGGCCTTTCCTTTCTTTCCCTACGGTCCTGGAATAATTCAAACAGTTTCAATCAACAAGTTTAAGACTTCCAGACACGCCAAGAAATCAAGCAAAGGGAAAGACTCCATCCCAGAAACACAACCCAGGCAGACCCAATCCCAAGAGCACCCACTGGCAGCCCAAAACCACAGCCCTGAAGGGGAACAGGACTACGTCCCCACATCATGAAGCTTGGTGAGCACGATGAGGAGGAGCCGGGGGAGGCAGAACCTGTGATGGCGGGTGTCGCGGACAGCGCGGTCACTGGGGATCCTCTCGCTCTCCCGCTGGTTAAAGGCATGGAGCCGGTAGGGGTCCTCGCCGCCCTTCCACCTCCGGGCACTCAGGTACCTCCGCTCTTCGAACTGATCCCAAAGGTCGTCCCAGTCCGCGTCCGGTTCCTGCGCGCACAAAGTCAGCCCCGTTAGAGAGAGCAGAGACCGCAGCGCGCCTGACCCCGCTCCAGGGGTCCACCCACGCCCCGCCGGAGGGCAGCCAGCCCTGGAACTCGGGCAAGCACTGCAAGAGCAGGCTAATGAGGAGTCCCATGAGGTCTTCAGGGTTTCTGATTCGTCCTTAGGTCCTGAAACAATACGTGAAAGAGAGCCTGCCAATTCGAATTAAAGTGACTAATTTGAAACCAAATTCCGGTCTCTGGGGGATCCCACTCTCAAGCAGCACCACTTCCAGAAAACATAAGAGCACAAATGTTTTGTAAGGGTTTTAATTTCTCTCCAGCCAAAAACAAAGGTATTTTACATCACATGACCCACTGCCCCCATAACTTTTCAGACAGGAAAGGAGTAATCCCACATTTCCACAGCCACATCCTAGCCCCAGCTCCAGCAACAGGACCCTGGAAGAAGGGGGCCATCATGCTCCCAGCCCAATTTCAGTCGATCTTTGCTACCATGTCTCCCACTGAGGACTTCGGCCCTACTGCAGGGAGAAGAGCAGGGAAGCATGTGCCTGTGTGGTCCCCCCCACTCCAGAAGGATGGAAGAGCTGCATTTCAGCGTTACCGAGCAGCTTCAACAACCTTTTGGGGCTGAAACATGTCTTGGTGGCTCGGTGCTGTCAGAGTTTAAGGATCCCTGGGCAGCAGAAGCTGTCAGGGGTTTAAGCATCCTTTGGCAGTGTCTGAAGCAGCCAGCACAAAACAGCGCTGATAAGATCTCATCGCTACAGCAGCACAACCTCTTTGATCTCAGCCTACCTGTAGCACTGAGAGATGCAAACATTTACAGACATCTCAGCCCCAAAGAAAATTGTGATCTTATCCAATAATTGATCTTTTCTTCTGCTTTTTTTTTTTCCTCCTCCTCAGTTCACACCATCTCAAAGCCGATTTTGCCTGCTAATAGTGCAAAATGAAGCTTTTGAAAAGGGCGATTTTTATCCCATAATTGATTTTACTCGCATCTGGCAGTGCATTTTTTGTAGTTACAGGAAGGGGAGGAGGCAGCACTGCCTCCTGCAAGTGAACCACCACAGGAGCAAGCCAGACACCTCCAGCCACAGGATGCCCCACATCGATCCAGGTTACAGTGACACGAGCGCTCCCAAAGAGCCAACAAATTCCAGGGATGCAGAGGTTTCCAGATACAGGGTTGTGTTCATCCTTTCTGGGTGTGACCCCATGGCCTTCTCAGGACCTCCTCCAGCACCTACCCCACTGCAAGTAGACCAGAAGAAACCCCTGAATCACCACCCATACTGAGAGGAAGTTATTCAGGACTGGAATAAAGTTATTCAAGGCTGGGAGAAAGTTATGAAACCAGTAAGGTCCCTGCAGGAGTTTTACAAGGCGGACGCACAAAACCCGACTGCGGACGTCTGGGAGGGCCGACGTGCACAGGGTGATAAATGCTGTTTATGTTGGCTTTTTTCTAAGGCATCTTGCAAAACATGATTTAGCACGGCAGTAAAAGATCAGGGAAAAGTGAGGCGATTGCATCGCGGAGCCACCGACAGCCCGACGTTTATAAGATTTCACGATGACCCCAGGAGGCCTGGCGCTGCTGAAACAACCGCCGGAGCTGCAGTACCTAAATTTTAATGCTGTGAAGAAAAATAAAAGTTGGTTTTATCCAACTTAATAAGAAGAGAAATGGCTTTCAAAAGTGGCCACAGAGCACTTAAGGCTGTAAGATGTGTGTGTGTGTGTATACCCTGGTTTGGATTCCGTGATGTCAGTTACACCCAATAGCCAGCTAGAAGGGTGCAGCTGGGTAAGAATCTGATGGCTCAGGTGGGAGGGCTGGCGGATTCCATCAAGAAAACTGGAGCTTCTGCACCTGCTGCAAGGGCATCAATGTTCTGGCCAGGCAGCAGAAGCAGGGTTTGGCACATGGCAGGGTCCTCCAGGGTCTGGGATGGCATTTTCCCAGCATCCATCTAACTCCACTAATGTCCTGTTACCAGGGGTAGGGGTCGCAGCAGTAAATGGATACAGGGACAAATACCAGTGCCCTACCCTACAGTATTCACCTCTCATCCTGCTCTGGATAGACCTTGCACTCCAGGGTTGCATTCCTGGTTCACTCTGCAGTGACTAATTAATACTCCTGTGCAATCTCCATCTGAAAGACACCAGCCCACCTTGACTCACCCAGGTTCTCCTTTTTGGGCTGAGGAAAGCTATCAGTGGGATGGATACTAAATATTGGGTAATTAAATACACACCTGAGATCACCAGTAACTAGATGCCAGAGATTAAGAGCTATTTTAATCTCTGTCTGGCCACAAAACAAGACCAGGGATTGGGTTCACTTTCTCAGTCAGAGCTAGATCCTGGGGGTTGGTCATTTGCTTTTGATCTACATCACCTGTCCAAATCTTCTGGGTGTTCTTTCCATCCCAAGCCTCCCTAAAAGGGTCACTGAAATTGGAGCAGAATGCTCAGCTCAGACACAGGTGCACACTGACCTCTGCAAAAAATGCCTGCTCAAAGCAGAAGAGGAAAGCATGAAAAGCTCCCAGCTGTGCAAGCAGCAGGAGGCAGGAGACCTCACCAACCTGCACACAGGGACTCGCCTGCTTCTGACCTGCACCTGATCTGAGACAGGGAATGAGAGTTAAAGCATCAGGAGAAATCCCCTTTGCTCACCCAGGGACAGCACATTGGTTACAGGTTACCAGATAAGGTCTTCATTATAATATTTCCACAATGTATTATCACCTCTTCCTCACACCAGAATTCTGTCTTGGGAGTTATTTAACTGATGTGCAGAAATCTAAATTTAATTTATTATGATCTAACTCACTTTAGAGGCCAAATTACCCTGCACTAGAAAAGGATCAAGTCAATACTCCACTTGCCTTTCTATTTATCATCTACAGGGCTCATCTCTCCAAGTTTCCTATTCATTTTCTCTCACGTACTAGTAATAAATTTTCTTTTTTTTTTTTTTCTTGGAATTAGGTAATTTCTCTTTCAACGCTGCAGTTTAATGACTGGTATTAATTATAAGAAACACAGTCAACGCTTAAAAGAGTTCCAGAGACTCAATGAGCCTGAAGGAAAGAGAAGAAAAATGTATCCAAGGGGTGGCTTTCTGCTCTTGGCAAACAAGTGTTGCCTCTTCCAATGCCACACTGGAGGGTCCCCAGGGGAGGTCAACAAGAGGAACATAGACAAAACTTATTGTAGTGAGATGCTTCCATCTCACACCAGCACCCAGCCAAGAGCAAGGCTCAGCAAGAGCTTTCTCTGCCATTTCAGTAAAGCACCCCCCAAAAAATGACCCATTAAAGGCACCTCCTCCAAAACCTCCCATCACCCTCGCTGGCTTAGGGTGCACAGCCCCCAGCACTGCAACTGTACATTAAAGATTAAAAGCCTCTCAGTGCAAAGATGTAATTCGTCATCTGCCTCTTAAATCACAGCTCAGAAACAAAACAAAACCAAACCAAAAAATACCAAAGAAAAAAAGAAGGGAAAAAATAGTATTTAAGAAAAAAAAAAGGAGTGGTGCTGCGGGGGGAAAATGGGTCATTAGCAGTAAAACTACAATTTTCTGGCAACTGCTAATGCCTTGTTTATGTGGATTTCTGCGAATATGACATTTTAACGGCATAATAATTGTGTGATTACAGTACAGCAGGGATCGCTGGAGCGGGAAGGAGGAACAAGCAGCCCAGCCAGCTGCTGCTGCTGCGGGCCCACGGCGTCCCCCGGCAGGCAGGGCACGGGAGGCCAGGCCAGGCTGGACACTGGGCAGGGAACGGGCAGCTGGGGCAGCACTTTGGCCACCCAGAGGCAGCCCAGCACCCAAAGGGCATGTCAGGTGAAAAGCCTCCCAAGAGAAGCCAGCAGTGACTGGGGATGGGCAGGTCACAGCAGTCCCCAGGGCCAGCCTCCAGCTGCCCAGCAAGACAAGGAGTGGGCAGTGCGAGCCAAAGGGAGATTCTGATTCACTTTCTTCTTTTGTGGCACTGTTTTAATATAGAGAACTAAGGTCTTTGCTAAAATAAAAGCTGTTTTCCTTTTGAGGCTGCCGAGTTCTGCCCTCAGACCAGAGTGAATTGGACCAGTGCCATGAGCATCTTTTCAGGAGGCAGCAAACCCAAGCCAGGCCATGGGGCTGGCAGAGTTAACAGGGTTTCCAGGGAATCCATTTGGCCAGAAAAATGTTTTTGCCTGTGCAGGTGCAAAGATGACCCAAAGGACTGTGGCAGCAGCCAAATGTGCCTCTACCTCGATTCCCCTCAAACCTAGCTTTTCCTGGAAAATCCCATCCCTACATAACACCTGACTGAGCACTTGCCACTGAGCCCATTCCCTAGGACTCAGGCATTGAAAAACAGGAGGGGAGGGGTAAACAAAAAATTACATCAGCATCTCAAAAGCTCCAATAAACACGTGAAAGCTCTGGAAAGTCAGATGTCATGCAGCACGCTGCTGCCCAGTCACGCTCTGTCACTCCTCTGCCAGCAAGGACATCTTTGTGCTCAGCAGGCTCGGGGGCACTGGAGGCAGAGGGCAATCTTTCAGCAGGAATTGCAACCAGGGCATTATACAAATGAGATTTAGAAGTCTCACTGAAGCGCGGGGCCCCTGCAAACAGGAGGTTCAATTATAGAGCTGCTGCTGGCCCAGGCGCTAATGCCATCTGAAAGGATTATAATACTTCAAACAGGACAGGGCTCATCCCGCCTCATCCCCCAGTGCCAGCGCGTGCACTTAAGAGGGTCAGCAGCACCAGAGAGAAAAGAAGTGGGACAGTATCAGACTGCCTTCATCCTCATCCTTGAATAACCCAGATGGAACACTGAGGTACGAGATCCTTCAGGCAAGTTTTGGTGTGGTTTTCTCAACCCCAGAGCCCAGTGCCTCAGCTTAGCCCTGAGCGAGCAGTGCTGTGCATCCCCATGGCCTCAGCCCCAGGATACAAGGGGGAGACAGGCAGCACCATGGTCTTTGCCCTATTCCAAAGAGCATGGGGGGTGCCAAAAGCAGGCTTTGGGTCTTTGGAAAACAGGCTGTGTACTCATCCTGCATCACACCGTCCAGCACATCAGGTACCGTTCAGCATCAAACTTGTACCAACCCTGGAAGTCATCTCCTTCCTCTTACCCTCCCTCCCGAAACTGCACAATCCCTAAGCCAATCAAGCACTTAAATACAAATTTAAGTGACTCCAGGCATTTGTAGTAATCAACAGAAACCCCTGTTTAAATGCTTGAACTTAAGTACTTGCTTAAGTTCTTCAGTGGCTCAGCATCCCTGCTTTGTGCTGACACAAACCACACACTGGGAACAGAGGTAGCTCTGAGCCCCGCCCATCATCTGCCCTAATTAGTTCTCTGACCCATGGAGATTTTAGCTCCAGTCCATTTATTTGAGGGCTGTGAAGCTCCTCTTCCTCCTGCACTGGTACCTGGGCACAACATGCATGAGCACCTTGGTGGCAGCTCCTCTGGGACACCCCTGCTATGAGGACACAAAGTAGGATTCCACTCTGTTCCAAAGAGGACCAGCACCCCCCTCTGCTTGGAGGTCTTTTTTTTTTTGGTCTCTTAAGGAAAAGTTTCAGATTTGATTCTGTTCTGACTCCGCTTTGGGGGAAGAAAGAACGAAACAAAAGAAAATCAAATAAAATATTAATACAGATACCTAATTAAAGCAAAGCACTTCTCCAGCAAAGCCTGCCCTGCAGCTAGGGTCCCTGGAGAAACTTTGAGCATTCACCATCAAGCTTCTCATTGCCACTCACCCTTTCCTGCTCACGCACACCCACAGGCATTCTGCTCCATCTTCAAAGGATGGAGCATCTCCTCATCCTCTGCTGGCACGGCAGAGAGCACGAGTCCCTGAGGACCTTGCAGTGTCCCACTTTCTCACTTGGCCCTGAGGCCAAGACCACACTGTCCCCACCTTTTCTGCCCTTGCTGCTCATCCCTTCTCTAACATCTGCTCCTGTGTGGGCAGAGCATGGATCTCTTCTGTGGTACACACGCACATTTACACGATCAAGGCACCTACTACATCAGGCAACAGGAATGACAAAGGCTGGAAAGGGGACATGGAAGAAGATGTGACCTTCAAGAACTGGAAGAAGACTCGACCCTCACAAAGTACAGCTGCAACTTCAGCCTAGATGGAAACATACCCCTCCAGGCCTTGGAGAAAGCTCTTCAGCATCCTCCTCTTATCATCCTTACACACAGCTGGCATCAGCTCAGGTTGTTGGCCACTGAGTCAGTGCAAGCAGCTGACCCAGGGCTAAGGAATCTGGGCCACCATTAAGTCAGTCACAGACAGAACCAGCAATTTGTATATCTTCTTGTCTGTATCTGTGGTAAACAATACACATGATCTGAAACACCCTCCAGAGCCTTAAATCTGCTGAAGTCTCCAGCCAAATGTAACAGCATGAAAAGCCACTGGAGAATTACTGATGCTTTTTCCAGTAAGGGCACCAAAGCTTTAATTTTAAAATGGATGGCCAAGGCAGCCACCAAAATGGGGAATTTATTCGCAAATCAGGAGCAGGGGACTCCGAGCTGCACAGAGGGAAAGATGACAGATTCATTGCCTTGATGAAAAGCCAAATTTTGTTTCAAGGGCTTCCCTTAGGAGAAAACAAGTCAGCTCAGAGTTCACACCACACTTATCAGCAAGCAACTGCTGCACTGGCAGCGGTGCCAGGTTAAAATATATCCACATCTCCTGCAGGCAGCCAGAGCCAGAGCTCCACGCCTGGACAATGCTCCTATCCACTGCTGTAGGACCAGGCCACCATCCTGCCTCTACAGAGGGACAGGCAATGCATGCTAGCAACCAGCATGGCACACCCCAGACAGATCCCAGGAATTCCCATGGTGACCCTCATCATCCCAAACACAGTGAAGAACCTCCTGCCTCTCTGTGACAATGGAAAGAAATGCAGGATCCAGGCCACTGACCTCTAGAAACAACATCCAGCAACAAAACTCCTTGCATTTCTACCTAGAAAGATGTTCTTTCATCTTGGAACCCCAAAATCAGGTGGTACATAAGAGTCTCACTACATAAAGAACACAGATCTTAACTCTTTAAAATTATAAACTAGCCCATAGGATAGCTGACACATGGAGACAAATCCTGTATAATTAAAAAGGAAAGGAAGCCGATTATATCCTCCTGGAGAATATTGCTGCCTGCTTCTGTTTTATTTATACGTTACAGCATATAATGAGCTGAATATTTAGGAGGTCAGCACAAACCAAGCTGCTGACTGGACAAAAGAAAAGACCAGCTCTATCTGTGCTAGGAGTCAAGCAGAAGGATGGAAAGGATTTTTGGTCATTTCCTCCTACCCCTGCCCACAGCTCTCCTGGGATGCTGCAGGACTTCTCAGTTCAACTGCTTGTGCGTGGGCTGCATCAGTCTCTCCAAGTTTCTATCAAAAAATGGTCTTCTGGGTTTTCCCAAGAAAAGGATGAGCAATGCCAGCCCAAGTCCACTGGCACCTGTGAACCCTTCTGATGAGTTTACAAATGGTAATTCCAGATGGCAAATCAGACTAAATACATTTTAAGAGTCTCTGCTTTCACTGAGATTTTTATTTTTTAAGATTTCAGGCTTAAAAAGCCCAAAATAAGTGGAAAACATCTGGACTGGCAGACTGGCAGCAGCCTCACAATGAGTTGAGCATCAATTCCCAAGCCAACTCCCCCAAGCTGATGGGAGCAGTCCCCTACCAGTACTCCCACTGCCACTCCCATCAGCAGTGGGAGCTCCCTACAGCTCCCTCGGCTCTCTCCATCATTCACCACCTGCTAATTCCCAAAAATGCCTTTCCCCCAGAGGGGATCCCCTCAGCAACCCTCTCTGGGCTCACCAGGGTGCCAGGAGATGCCAAAGAGCATCTCTGGGGCCTTGGTGCCACGTTAACTGGTGCAACACAGGCAGCCCCTTCCCAGCCACTGCCACCACTCAGTGCCATCCTCTGCTGGCTGCATGGCCCATGCTTGGGTGAGTGCAAGAGCTGCTCCCCAAAGGCCATCAGCAACTACAAAGGGCACTAACTGGGAAAGAAATTCAGGCAACCCCCCATGTGTGCCCCCATACCAGCCAGGTTCAGCACATTCCTAGGATCACCAGAGGTCAAATAAATGGAGAAGAGCCCAGAGCCATGGTGGGTAAATGAAATGGCAAAAAGGAGTTCCTACATAGACAGACAGTGTTTTGTTTTCCTTCTGTGCCTTTCAAGACAGACGTGAGCTGCTTCCCAGCCATGAAGGTCGAACCAGCCTCCCCAGACTTCAGCAGGAGCAGCAGATGATTTAGTACTTAGGAGCCCATAGCTGTACTCAGCCTCCAGCTGAGCTCTGCTCCTCCTCCTGCATAACAGCCAAAACTCCTACCAAAGCACAGAGATTGAGCATCTCAGAGGTCAGGGAAGGTCTCCGCCTTCCCCATGGAGATGTGGTTCCCACGTGCCAGAGGACAGCCTGGGATGGGGCACATCAGGGAAAAGGAAAGGGAAAAGGGAACAGAGAGGGAAGAATAAAGGAGCCGGCCAGCTGGATCCCTGTTCTGAACGTCCTGCTTTGAACCCAGCCCTTTAAAAATCAGGAGGTTAATCCCAACCACTCCTCCCAAGAAGGAAGGGATCATGCTGTTAATATAGTCAGCATCTTCGACCCAACATGGCCTTTTTGCAGTAGCAAAGCCAGGGGTAATCCATCTGGTAATTGCTTCCATGAGATTCTTTACACAGCTTTAGAAACTAATGCTACTACTCTTCCCTGAGCAGCCACCCTTCCAAGCCAGGCAGCAACGAGGGGTGATGGTAACAGCAGCATGTAAATGTGAAGTGTCTCCAAGGGAGGGAAAGGTTATAAAAAACCACATCTATTATAAAAACAGGTATTAAAGGAAAATACAATAATTGCAAACACACAGGACAGTTACATGCATGGCTTTAGCTGCCTTTAAGAAGCCACCTGTTTCACCCAAGCTCACTCTGCCAGGGAAGCCCAAAGCTGCCCAGGGAGGAAAGAGCCCCGTGCTCTTCCAATCCTAGAAACCATTCAGAGGCACTGAGGCAGGAAAAAACTCCTGGCAAGGCTGTGCTTTTTCCCTTTTCCCACCTCTCACCCTTAGCAGAGCGGGAAGGGCAGAGGAAAACCCTTCCTGGTGACTAATCAAAGTACCTCGAGCCCTCACAGAGAGCATTCCTGCCAAACGCCCACTGTGCAGTGATGTGCTGCAGCCCAGCCCAGTCCAAACCATACCAAGCTATCCTGGTAGTCGTGGAGAAATTCCTGGTCAAAACACAACTTCTTCAATAGATTTAAAAGCATCACCAGGAAACATGAGAGCTGCTAACTCACATGATGTAGGAGGAGCAGGATGCAGGGGCAGGAGAGGCTGTGGGGTACTGACCTATAGAGCAAACTCTCAGGGCTCAGCTGGAGCTCAGGACCTGCCACTGCTCACCTGTCAGACAGCATCCCCCTGTCAAAAAGCACTGGTGACCTATGTCCTCATCTCAACACACACATTTTGCAGAGGAAGGTGTTTCTGTAGCCCAGAGCTAGTCCTCAACACACAAGTGCAGGGAGATGAAGCTCAGGTCACAGCAACGATGCTCCAGGGTGTGTGTACTCCTCAGATGTACCAGCCCATCCTCCCCCAACTCCCCTCAAGGAGAAACTAGATATAAAACATTTGTGACAGCAAGAACGGATCTAAACCTTTGATCCTCAGCTACCTGCTGCTGGAGCGTCTGCAAGATCCTGGGCCTGGGCGCACCCTGACTGACAGCACTGGAGATACAGCAGCATAATTTAGAGCACATGTGTCAGCCCAGCCCTCCTCTATCTCAGCTCAGTAATAGAAATAAAAAAATCAGTGCCGCCTAGTGAGAAATGCACCCCAGGAAAGTATGGCAAGTTTGAAAATAATCAAGCCATGAGCACAGGCGCTGTGGGAGCCTCAAATGCTGTGCCTTGGGTTGAGGCAGGCTTGGCTGGGGATGGAAAAAAACAGAAGCAGGACATGGCTGGTGTGGTGTGGCCTGGCCAGGCAGATCACAGGCAGATCTCCAGGCTCTGGCCATCCTCCAGCAGCACAGCCCTGCTGCTTGCATGGGAAAACCCTGAGCAGAGCCATGTCTGGGCACCAAAACTGCAGCATGGACATCATAAAAACCAAACCCATGCTAAGTCTCCTGATGCAGCAAACTCAAAACATCCAAGAGCATGGGGATCTGGATGGAAACCAGGAACTAGCACTGAGCTTTGCTGTTATTATCATAAAAAAAATAAAATCTGCATTTGGCACTGATTCTCTCTCACATACAAACACACGATTCACTGCAATAAGGAAAAGAGCATTTTTAGAGTCCTCAGTCACAAAAACACAGTATGGAAGTCTTGGTGGGCAGCTCCTGCTTGGACTTGGACCAGTCCCCTTGTCTGATGCAGGAAGAGATTTCCTCTACCCAGGCAGTGCGGCTCATGGCATGCGCCCATTAAGCTCCACAATTCCACACACTGTGGAGGCAGCAAGCCCTGCCACATAGCTCAGTGTCTCAAAACCTCCAAACCTCATCCCCTTCCATGCAGACACCAGGGCAGTCCTGTAGATGACATTTTGTCACAAGATGCATGTGGGCAAGCAGAGCAATCACAATACAAGCCAGCAGCAAAGCTCAAACCCAGGCAGAAATATGCTGCCCTAAATCTCTTGGGTATTCATGTTTTGGCAGCATCAGGCTTCGACAGTGGCAATGGTTGTGGGCACAGCACAGCTTCTTGGAGCACAGCTGGGTGGCAAAACAACACATGTTCCACTTACTGGCCTGGGAAGCACAGAGATGTCACCACACAAGGCTTGCCACCTAACCACCACAAACAAGTTGACAGACAACACCTCCAGGACATCTGAACCCAAAGAGTCAGCTCTGGAACAGCCTCATGCTCTCTTCCATGGACAGCATCTCATGCTGGGTGGATATATCAGCTCCACCAGGAGCTATGCAGTATCTGCTGAAGGCAAAGCTCCCTGCCCTCAGAAAGCCATGGGAGGAGAGGGAAGTCCTCTATATGACACAAGCAGTGAAGGGCAGAGGCTGGACCCACATCTAGGCAGCCCCATTGTCCATCTGGGCCCCATCTCAACCCACAAGTCTTTGACCCCTCTTGCTCCAGCAGAACATGCTCCCCTTGCCTGCAGAGCTGCATTAAGGATTACGTGACATCCGACATGGGATAATACAAATGAGGTCATGCTTGCTGCTGGCAGTAGCTGCAAGGAAATGAGGAGTCAGTCTTTCCAGTCAGAGGGAAACAAGATGCTGTCAAACTCCAGCCAGGCAGGTGAGGAAAGGAGGGACATGGCTGAGAAGAGGCTAAAGCAGCTTCCCTACCCACCAGTTTGGATGTACAGTGCCTGGTGGGCCACAGCTACAGGGGAAGGGAGTCTCCTTGCTGGGGAGCCATGTGTCCAGCTGGGCTTCCTGGTGGAAACCAGGGTAGTAGAAACTGCAAAGGAGGCTCATGCTACTGGAGGGAAGTGTCCCACACCACCCCTGCTGGGCCTGTGTAACCAGAGATGAAACACAACCTTCTGTGGCCTGGATGGTCCTGAAAGCACAAGGCAAGGCCCAGACTGGTGTTGCTGCTTCTCTTAATGTTAGGCATCCACAGGGCTTGTTTCTTCTCATAGATCTTTTTCTATTCTTACCCTTTCCTACACATGCCAGCAGCTCTTCTCTTCCAGCTCCCGGCCTGTCTCTATCTCCCCTTGGTACCCCAGCCCTTGGCACCAGTCACAGTGTGTGTTCAAATGTAAGGGAGAAGATGACTGGGGGTACACTCAGGCTTTGAGAGGCATGCTGGAGCAAGCAAAAGCCACACCACCTCAGGAAAGAGCAGAAACCATGTGGACAGAAATGTGCCAAGCAGCAGTCATGCTACTACATGATCTTTCCCAAAAACACAGCAGCCAGTGCTGGAGGTCCTATCAGCTGTGTATAAGGCGTTTCAACCAGCACTGGTCCTGATGGCTGTAAAAAAAACCCACCTGACTGCTTTTATATTTGATTTACTGTCATAAAGGCACCTTCAGAGCACAAGCTCCAGCTGAGAGCTTTCATAATCTTTATACCCTACCTAGAGCCCAAAGGAGAAAAAACTCTCATGAGATGTGAAAAGCTCAGGACAGAGCACCACATGTGGGCTCTGAGCTGGGTGACCTGCCCCTGGCTCATGCACAGCTCTGGAAAGGCAGGGACACAGAGCCCCAGCAGCAATGCTTGCCACTGCCCCAGCAAGCCTGCACACAGACGGTGACAGGACTGGTCCCTCCGCAGCCAGCAGCATATGCTGCTGCTGCTGCTGCCCACATCAAGGCAGATGCCTGGAGAGATGCACCAGAAATAACTAGTTACACAAGCCAAGACTTTTCATCTATGCAGTCAAAGACAGTTTTAATCCTCAACTACTGGATACGGCTCAGCATCTGAATTCATCTCCCATTTTTTTTTGCAGCAAAAGGAACAACATCTCAAGGGCAACCAAATGGACCCAAAAAATCACTGAGACAAAAGGCCAGTGGGATGTACTGGTGGCTACAGATAGCCAGGCTGGTGAACATCTGTATGGCAGAGAGTTTCTGCTCTTGGTCTGCCAGCGACCTTTATGTCTGCTTTAACACGGGGCAATAATGCTCACTTAAGAGCCTCATGCTGAATTAATCATTGCAAAGTGCTCTATGGTTCAGCCAGGAGAGATAGGAAAGCAGCACTAAGCACAATCATAGCTGTACTCAGCAAGACTAATGGTCTGTGCTGTGCTCTGGCCCCAGGAAGCACTGCTTTCAGCTCCTGAGCAGGATGCACAGCAGCCCCAGCAGGGATGCAGCCTCCTCCCTGTCCTAGATAGGCACCAAAAACATCAGCCCAGCTGCCTGCACTGGCAGGGGGCTCAGCTGGACCACCCAGCTCTAAAATTGCTGAGCTGAAGAAGGTGGTGTTCAGAGCAGCAGGGGAAAAGGAAGATCTCATTTAACACCTGCCTGGACCTTTTTCCCATGCATCTTGTCCAGGCACTGCTGAACACAGCCAGGCCTTCAGCACCCAGAAAATGCAGTTGTATGGGGCTCCACAAAGAGCTTGTATCCCAGCACACTGAACCAGCCCCTGCCAGATTTCTTTGATGATCCCAGACTTTGTCCAGGAAGAGATGGGAGCTATTTCCTATCCACCATTTGTCTGCCATTAACAACCCTTCAGATCTGCAGCACAACCCCCGCCCTCCATCCGAGACTGAGCAGCCTAAAGCTACTTCTTTCAAAGAAGCCATCACCTTGTGTCCCCACTCTGCACCATTTCCAGCTCTCCAAGATGGCAGGGAGCAAAAGCAGGCAGGATTTGCTGTCAATTCACATGGCAGCACCCTGCTTGTCCTCACAAGTTACCCAGGAAAGGTTGTTCAACAGTCCTGTCCCCTGCCTCCCTACTTAAAGGTGACTACAAAAAGAAAAGCAGCAAAAGCCTCATTGTTCTAAAATACGAATCCAGGCTGCTAAAAGGCACCAGGATCCTGGTACACCAGGACAAGATGGTTTTCCCCTCTACAGGGCATTTGGAAGGGGCGCTGCTATTTCACATGTCACAGCTGAACTCCAGCAGGCTCAGTGTGTCTTACCCCTCACTCCTGCCCAGCTTCAGCGATGCCAAACAGGAATGGGCAGCCAGCAGTGCTGGAGCAGGGCTCAGTTTGCCAGCACCAGGCTAAGCCCACCAGCCCTTTATTTCCCAAGTGGTGAAGACGAGGAATAAAACTAAAATTCTTTGTTGTCTTTTGATTTAACATTTTATCTGTATTGGAAGCAGCAGGGAAACCATGTGGGAAATGTGGAGCAAGTAACCACTCTCTAGCACAAGTATCCAGAAGTATCCACTAGGGCATCTAGGGCAAGTTCTGAGAAGCTCATTTTAAAATGTTCCCTCCGCCAACACAGATAAATATTTGAGGAAAAAAAAAAAGAAAAACCATGAAAATTCAGTTGACTCACAAAGAGCAAGCATGTTAAATATAGAAAATAAATTAAATAATTGAAGGGCAAAAGAAATGGAATTTCCACCCTGCTTTGAGCGTAACTTTCATTACAGCCTTACCCATGGAGCTGCTTATCATTATCAGACTGGGTGAAGTAAGTGGCAAAGTGGGCTTTGGCCATGCTTCTAGGCCACATTCCCAGGCCTGCCCTTGGGAAGCACAGAGCAGTGAGGCGAGTGCAGGGTGTGCTGCTCTGTGCCCCCAGGACACAGCACAGCCTCACCCAGGCCTCCCCATGCATTCTCCATGTCCTGATGGGACAGCTAAAGTGTGGAACAGTGACTGCCTGGCCCACAGGGATCCTGAAATTCTCCATGGGATGTAAACCCACTGGGAATGTGCTGTAAGCTGTTAGCCCAGATGCTGGGCTGTCCCAGAGCTGCAGGTGTATTTGGCAGTTCTTTGGGTACAGTCCAATTCGACCTTTAAAAAAAATTAAATTAAATTAAATTTTAAAAATCCAGCTCCAGTTAGTCTCAGAAGCCTGGGGACAGGATGAAATTCAGGCTACAGATGTTACAGCCAAATCCTATTATTGCCAGGAGCCCAGCCCACCAATTTAAAGGTGCCCTGGCACAAACCCACACCAAACATGGCTCCCAGCATCTGCTGCACTCAGAAATTACACATGTCAAAAAGGGCAAGCTCAAAGCATCTGCAGCACTTTTGGGCACTCAGAGCTGAGCTGGCTCACCACAGTGGCCCCCAGGCAGAGCAGCCAAGCTCACTCTGCCGGGGAAGCCCAAAGCTGCCCAGGGAGGAAAGAGCCCCGTGCTCTTCCAATCCTAGAAACCATTCAGAGGCACTGAGGCAGGAAAAAACCCCTGGCAAGGCTGTGCTGGCAGGTGCCTGCCATGGGCAGGGAACAGCAGGGATTTGGGGCATCAGTGTCCATCCCAACAGGTCTCTACTTCCACAGCCTGCAAGAGGCAGTGGACAAAGGATGTGAGCAGCAGCCTAACAGCCAGGGAGAGGATAAGCTAGCTCAGGGTCAGGCTCTTTTATTAACATCCTTCTCTTTTTTTTCTGACCCTCAAAAAGGTTCTTTTCTCTTTCTGAAGTGACATCCTCTGAGTCTCCACTGAAAATTCAGCATCAACATCATCAACATCATCACAGGGGTGACCTGGTCAGCCCACAGAGGTAAAACAGGAAGAACAACTCTGAAGCACATTTTTGTGTCTGTGATCAGATGGCTGAGAACCAGCAGCATCAACTCCCTAAATGGCACATGGCATCTGAGGCTACACCACTGATCTTGGCAACAACCCCTTCCCTCTCAGCTACAGAAAACCTATATATAGGAAAATACACATGTATGACTTTCACATTACTTTGCCTTTTCTAAACAGTCCAGTAAGGCATCACAGATTTGCTTTGCCCAAGTAGGAGACTGGCATGGCCATGGCTAAGCAATGTCCCTCACTTGCTGTGCCACACTCAAAGTGTCAGTTTTTTGCTTTTCCTGCCTCGCTTCAATGTGTGAAACTCAGTTTTGGTTTTAATTGCAAAGTCCCCACATTCTGCAAACCAAATACAGCTGGAATTGAGATCTAAGGAGTAAAACCACTCACCAACAAAAATCAAAGCATCACACCACCAAAAATCAAACAGGATGCACAAAGCAGGGAACTTAAACAGGGAGGGGGAAAATGGAAATTACACTAATAGCATGTTTTCATTTGTAATAATCTGAGAGCCAGCTAATGACACTGGAAGGGAGCTACCCTTGGCCCAAAGAGAGGTGGCTGTTTATGAAACCATCTGGTTGTCAGCAGCTCAAACATCACGTGAAGGAAGAGTGTGAAATGGGCAGGTAGAGCTGGGCTGTCAGCAGACCTCTGGGTTGGGAGTGGATGTTCTGTCTTCCACCTGACAGAGGAGGAGAAAAAAAAAATCCAGAAATTGTCTGCATTTTGGAGAAGAGTACTAATCTGTGGTTTATGGGGTTGGGGGTCTTTTTCATTGTATCTAACTTGTTTATTTAAGAGAAGCATTATAATTCATTCTTTTCTCAAAAGCAGCACCACACACTGAAATACAGGAGAGTATTCCTTTGCTTTTAAGAAAGAATTGCACAAAAACAATCAGGTCTATTTAATGGGCTGTTGAAACAGTGTAATGCCAGCCTCTTACATTATCGTGGCTCCTAATGATTTTACTAAGCAAAGAGCTGGAAGAGATCGACTTGGCATTCCTGGCCTCTGCCATTACATTCTGCTCAGACACACTCAGCGTAGCTGAACAGCAACAGGTGGGATGATATTTAATGCCCACCTCTATATCCTGACATTGTCTGGTTTGAAATAGAGTCCTCATGCCATTTACTGGCAGTGAAACTAATAGGATTCTGTAAAAATCAATCCATAAATGCACAGATGCTAAAATGAATGGTTTCCTTTCTCTTCCATTTACGGGAGGGCTCTTTTATGGATATCTATATGCCAGCGTAAAAATTGCAGGAACAACTTTCTAAGTCTTCATTAAATTCAAGGGGACTTTCCTAGAGAAGATTGCTTTAAAAGAAACTGCTATTTCCCACGGCAGCTCGTTATTACCCACAAACCCAAAAGAACTACACTGGCTTGTGAGAGCTGTCCCAGCTGCCCCACATTGCTGCTGGGCACACGGGAGCTGCAGGAGGAGAGCTAAGATCAAGGTTAGGATGGGACACCAGCCCCCCTGCCCAGGACAGATGCTACTGAACTGAAACTGTGGGTCACATTCAGCCACATGCTGAACACTGCCAGCACTGCCAAACCCTCTGCCAGGCTCTGCCCAGCCAGCACAAGGACTGCTGTCAGTGGAGGGTTTCCAGAGAGGAGAAATAAATTCCTGAACTGAACAATACTTCCTGGTAACATATTTAATGAAAGTGAATGAAACAGAGAGATGTATTTCTTCCTTGCCCTATCACATCAAATGGCAGGGTGTTGGTTTTTGGGATTTAGGGGTTCTTTTTTTCTGAAGGAAGCACAAAAACTGCATGACCTGTTTGTCACTCCTGAAGACATTAGTTTTATCAGAACAGTCTGCAAACTAAGAGATTATTTAGATTTCTGCCTCTACATATTTTTTCCAAGACCACTTTCCTGACAACTTCACAGTAATTCCTGTTCCAGAAGCCAGCTGGGAATGCTGAGCAAACCCCTGCACTACTCTGCACAGCTCTGCATTCCCTTCTCACCTCCCAGGAGTGCAGGCTCCAGGGTTGGCCTTGCCAGGGTGTGCTCCCCCTTTGTGGTCCCCAGCCCCAGTGCTGCAGGCAAGGATGCTTCCACTCGGCTTCCCCTGGCATGTGCCCTCCTGACTCTGCAGCATTCAGAAAAAATGACTCAGATAAAATCACTCTGCCAGCTCCAAGGGCTGAAAAAAGCTGGGCAGACAAGAGCCAGCTCAAGCATGCACAGTTCACAAAACCACAACTACAGTCTCTTCTGATCCATAAGCTTACTAGCTAATGGAGGAGGAGATGGGGATCCCATGGACTGGGCTTCACCACTGCTGGCCAGTAACACTGGTGCCCTTGGTTAGTCCACTGGAATTGTCTCCAGGAAAAGCCAAAAGCCAGAAAGCAACTAGCACATCACCAGATCCTCTACCAGGGATAATTCTCCATGGGGCTTACAACTATCTCAAACATAAATTGGGATAAAGGGAAAAATGTACATACAAGCCCTTTGTACTTCGGCAACAATCCATCTTGTTTCTGTCAACTTAACATCTGCAGAAAGATGTAGCTCTGCTGGAGGAAAAATAGCTCCTAAGTGCTCCTGGTCATGACAGATCCCGAGGCACACAGCAGAAGTTCACCACATCCTCCTGGCCAACAGCCAGGCTCACAGAATGGGATTTCATCTTACCCTCTTTCACCTCTTCCTTCAGCCACTTCAGAGGCTTTTCTTCATCTCTCCTTCCTCGTATTTCACTTCCAAGGGTACGGTACTACAACAGCCCTGTTTTTTCTCTATACCCAACCTCAGAAAACAAATCATTCCCGACCCATCCAACCAGGCACCTTGCCTCCAACGCAGGGCAGGAAGGTGCAGACCTCTCTGCGTTGGCAGCTACACAAAGCTCCCCCAAGAGTGATGCTTTGCCCCGTTTTTCTGCCATCAAGATGCCATCCCAAGCCACAAGACACTTTTTCCCCCCATCTTTTTTTCCTCCTCTTACAAAAGCTGTGGCTGAGGGTGAACATGAAGGCGTTGAATCCTCCTGCTGCCAGCCATCAAGTGCTTCAAGCCACAAAAGCCTAGCAGCAGTGAGGTCCACAAGGAAATTACTCTGCAATCGCCTTGCAAATAACTTCCCATTATCCACCTTAATTTCTTCCAACCCAGGACCCATCCCAATGAGACACCCAAAACTCAGCAGCACACCCAAGGCAGGGGCACGTTCCTGAACTACCAACTGATGTTACAACTTCATCAGTGCTACTAGCACTTCCCTTTCCCCTTCAATTTCTGCTTTGCCCCCATCCAGACTGACAATTCTCCAATGATTTCAGCTGAATTTAGCTCATTTTTAGTTAATTTGGCTAAGATTTTGCTAAAGTTAGCTAAGTAGCTAATTTTACAAAGCATCTGCCATTAAATCTTCCCATGCCTCAAAGTCCCTCTCTATAAAAAGAGACTCATTATCACTGATTTGTCTCTAAATGACGGAGACTTTAAATCACTGCCACACAACATCTGGTTTGTGGCCCATGGGGAGCCGTCAGGCTCCGTTCAGCTGGATAACAACTCACTGGTGGAGATGCCACTGACTCAGCTCCAAACTTGCTTCTACATCCCCAAAGCACGGGCCAGCGCTGAGGGATAGAGTACAGCCAGCTCAAAGACCTAGAAACTGCTGAAATCAGTAGAAGGCTTAAGCCTTGGGGGCTTTCAGCCTTTCACCAGCAGGAAAGCACTTTAAAACTCAAAAAGAGGAAACCCAGCTAAGGCAGAAAGCAAATGAAGGGGTTGCAACCTTAAGAGCTGCAGAGACATTCAAACAATAGTATCTCAAACCTTCCCTGCAGCTGTAGCCAGCGAGACTATAAATTGGCCTATGATTTAGCTCCATTTGGTGCCCTCTATCCAGCCCTGCGGCGTGGCCCACGCGGTGGATACCAGCTTCCATCCTCATCTCCACCATCCATTAGCTGTCAGCAAGTGTGGGTGGAAGGTGGGGAGCCAGCACAGCTCTGTGTGCACAGGAACCCCCTTTTCCTCCCCCAGCAGGTCCCCTTGCAGCCCCTCCAGCCATTGCTAGGACCATGCTGCTGTGCTGAGGGGCCTTGGCTGAGATAGATATTTTCATCTCATAGCCCATCCATTGTTGAGTATGCTATTTTCTTCCCAATTTTTCCTTTTGTTTCCCCCCTCATTTTTTTTTTCCCCCCTCTTCTCCCCCTTGGTTCATTACATCCATCATTGATATCCACAGCACCAGCCAGCTGATTTACTGCCTCGATCAATGCAGCTCCAGCATGAAAAAGAGACACCGCCAACTCAGCACGCAGCAGGGACCCAGCTGTGGGAACCTGGAAGGGCAAGAGGGAGGGACAGGGAACAAAATCATCCCACAAGCAAAAGCACCAGCGGCACAGCTTTCTGCACTCCCTCTCAGTACAGCAAGTCTGCAAGGAGAGGGCAGTGCCAGAGCAGATGGACAGATCCTACCAGACACTCCTGGAAGACAGGAGGTTTGAGGCTGAAGACTCTACAAGTGGAGGAGACCTGGGCAAGAATTTTTTTTACCCTAACCAGGCAGTAGAGAAACCTACTCCATCAGGATCTACTTGGAGCATTTCTGCTAAGCACCTCGTTTGCTCTCCCTCTCCTAATGAACAGCGTGACAAGCTTAGAAATCAATGGAGGCCCGGGGAAGCCTGAGCGCAGCTCGTGCCGGCGCCCAGCCAGGCGTCCCCGGCACCTGCTCTCCCTAACTCAAACCGACGGGGAGCGATTGCCCGACAGCTCCACTAATGACCACCCTGTCAGGGCTCCTCACCCGCACCCCGCCAGGGCAGGCCATGGAAACAAGTCACTTGTGGAGGTGCCAGCCTTCTCCCCGGCAATGCCTGCGCAAGAAAGGGGGCCTGCTGCAGTGCCGCTGGGAGCCGGCCTTGGGGGAGCTCCCAGCATTTCCCTGCAGCTCAGGATGCTTGGCTCAGTACTGCTCTCCCAACCACTGAAGTTTCTAGGCCCCTGGCCCCATAAGCAAAATCCAAGTCTTTATGGCTGGATGGACACTGCACATTTTGGGCCAAATAGGAAGCACGGGGACACCTCCAAGACAAGCCATCTGCTTGTGACACCTGCGGCTGAGCAGGAAGGCACACAAGGAAGTGCAAACAGCCCTGGGCGACAAAGAGGGATGCAGAGCAGACCAGCAAGTGGAACAGGGTGCCAAAAATCTGCTTTTGGCTCTTTTCCCTAAAATACCTGGCATACTGAAGATTGTCTGAGGCAGCTGAGGCTGCACATGAGGGACAAGGCTTTGTTGGAGAAATAGCTGCATCCCAGTGCCAGACAAGGAAACACGGAAGCTGTGGCAGTGACACAGGCATGATGGAGAACAAACACTCTCCAAACCCAACACCAACTGGGAGCAGCTCCCCTGAGCACCCAGAAGAGGTTAGGATGCAATGGGGCTCTCTCACAACAAACAGCCCCTAGCTTCAGCTCCAAAAGCCTCCCCACACCACAATGATAGCACCCCCTGCCACTCCCACTCTGCTGCACCACCAAGTATGTAACAGTAACAGAAATACACAAATATGTATTACTCAGTTTGCTGCTTCTCCCATCTATGCCTGAAAAGACGGCGATGAGAAGCATGCAAAGCAGTGCTGCATCAAGCATACGCTGCCCTGAGCTCTCCAGCTCCTTCCTCTCACAGTGCCCATGCCCTGTTCTCTTAACCTCTCTGCAAGGGGCTCATTTCCCATCTTGTTTCATGGCTCCAAACTGTTCCGCTGTGCTTTGTTTGCTTAAAAAATGTTAAGAGACGGAAAAAAAAAAAAAGTGGACAAACAGGGGGGATTTAACTCCGCCTTTGCATCTCCTGGCTGGAGGGGCTTCACACACTACTCACTGCAGCATTGGTGATTTAATCATCAATGCAATGCTACTGCAAACAGCAGCAGACAGCAGAGCCGGCAGGAGTAATGCTCCCTCCAGCAGCGTGAATATTAAGGGCGTTTAACAGCCCTTGTAATCACACTGAGGCTCCTTGCAAGAACACAGCCAGGCAGCACCAGGGAAGGCACTGAACCATGCTGCTGGATTATCAAACTTCCCCGTGCTCCTTACGGCACTGAAATCAGCCCTGCTTACAGAAAAGCGAGTGCTGGCTTCTCCATACGTTCTCTCCAAACCAAATCCCGTGTGGCAAAAGCCCTTACGCACACACTGGGATGAACCAGGTGGCTTGAGAGCCTCCTTCAGCGAAAGCCAGCCTCTTGTGGAATTTGGGTCCCTGTAACATGGAGCAAACATTAAGGGCTTGAGCAAATTAACCTCCTGTACCTGTCTGATGCACTGGGAAAGGATTATTGGGGGAGGAGAAGAAATCCTGAGCATGGCATGAGTTTAGCTGCGCCTCAGGACTTGAGATATATCATACTTTTTAGGTCAAGCATTAGTTTGTTCTCAAAGAAGAAATGTCCCCAGCTTTTACACTTTGAATTTTTTTACTTTTTCATTGGATTAATACAATTCTGAAAAGTTCCTGTGATTTTGAGGCAGAAATAGCCAGTTATCTACAGCATCCTACTGTAATGAAACACCTGTGAATTACAGCCACTCCTGGCCTACAGACTTGAAGCAACAGCTTCTGGAAACAAGGGAAAAAAGTGCAAATTCATCTGGTTTATCTCTCAGATGCAGTAATGGCTGCTGGTTCTGCCTGAAGATGGGGAGAACATCTTGAGAGCCAAGCCTGCAGTCAGACAGAGAAATGCTGGGCTGCCCAAGGCACACACACAGATGGTGCCAATGCACAAACCCAGATCAATGCGAGGAGATCAGCATCAAAAATTAGTTGATCCCAGTCGATATTTACAGAACTGTTCGGCTGTTTTGGCTGGACTAACATCTGCACTGCCAGGAGCTCCCTCTCCCAGGTTATCTCAGTGCAGCCTGTGCACCTGAGGGAAGGGAATTAGCTACCTGGCCTTTCATTCACACCTTTAATTATTCAGCTTATATTGATATAAAATTAATTGAAGCAGAATAAGCTCTTCTCCTAAATACAGATGCCCACGCACAGGAATCACTGAGATTAAAAGGTGCAAATTACTTTATTTAATGAGTTAATTTCCAGCTTTCGCATGGGCAAATCCCCATGCTGGGCCTGCACCTGCTCTGCCCCAGCGCTCTCCCAGCACGATGCTCTGGGTAAACAGAAGATGTGCAAAGGTTTGGTTACACAGCACAGATGAGGTTCACTTCCATGAATGAAACTTCTCTTTCTTTCACACACTCAGGATTTGGCCATGATGAAGGCAGCAGGAGCTGTGCTCCCAAGGATGCAGTAAGGCACCAATGGGAAGGAAATCCCATTTTCCAGAACACCCCTTGTGCCTGTTGGGGAATGCTGACTGCTCACCACTTCCCAGCAGCTGATGCCCTAAAGCACCAACAGGATCTCTGGCCATTCCCCCCACTCGAGCAGAGTTTCTGCCTGCAAAGGCCAGACTGAAATGACTTTCCTTTGCTGACACTGCCTTCAGGAGGGAAGGTGTCCTCACCCTGCTGAATCCCGCAGTGCCTCAGATGAGGCACAATATCTGAACGACCTTCCCCAGCATTCAGACGCCTGCTGGAGCTCACTCGCACCTAGCAAGGTAAATTGTGGTTATATTTTATGTTTGATTTTTGGAAACGCTGTTTCCTGAGTGGGCAGGTGCATCCTCAGAGGTCCCTGCTGAGGAGACAGAGCCACACCCAGGAGCAGTAACACAGGCCATGCCACCAGGCAACGTAACACTTTTCTCATCATTCCATTCCCTTTTTTGCCACTTGCAAGTCTAATTCCAAATTTCAGATATCTCACTTGCTCACCATTTCCAGTGCTCCTGACCAAACCCTTCACACATCACCTCTGCAAGGGGTGTCCACCCCAAAATCAGCTCCTCTCATGCCATGGCCAGCAAACTTGGCTGCCAGCACACTGCTGGGCTGAGGACACATCCCCAAGGGCTGCACAAGGGTTGGTTCTTTTTCTCTGAAGAAACTTAAATCAGAGATCTTCCTGCAGGATGGGACAGGAGGTTCCTCTTCACAAAGTGTTTTGCTGTAGCACTGAGAGCAAACCATATGCAGCCTACACATCGTACATGGTTTAACTGTGAGCGCTATGTGTATATTCATCCATTTGGATCCCAGTGGCAGCAGCAGATGGCTGGGTAATGCATGTTTGAGTCTGCCTCTCTCCAAATTGCACTGTATTATGGCACCAGGAAAATGCAACGGGCATTGTGAATGCCGCATCTCCTCTCTGCTCCTCCTTCATCCAGCTCCACTCCTGTTAGAGGCAGGACCATGCTACACAAATCTCCTTCCCAGCTTGGCTCCCACACACCAGCTCCTGCAGCCCCCCAGTGTCTTCCCGAAGTCCACCTCACTGGAAAAACCACCCGCTTTCCCTGACCAGACCCTGAGTTTTGCATTTCAGCTAGGCAAGGTCAAAGTGCAAAGGGCTACATCCCAAACATCCCCCAAGGCAGATGCCAAAGGATATCAGAGGATATTATTCCATCCTGAATAATCCTGAATCAACCCACTGGATAAAGCAGATTACCTAGAACCAGAAGAAAAAAGTTCATTTAAATATTTATTTTTTTTAAACACTGTTTTGTAAGAAGAACTAAGCCAGCCATTGAAAGTGAGTCTGCTCACACCTGTAACTCCTCCCTCTCATCTTTCCTCCATCTCACCTAACAACAAGCAACTAAAAATTCAACACACAAGCAAGGAAAGATGTGCACGAACTCCATCCAGCCCGGGGGGGCTGCAGCCAAGGCCCGCACCACTGAACACATTCATGTCTTATTTGCGAGCCGCGTGTCTCCATAATGGGTTATGAGGTGTGGCTGTAACTGGCGGATGCCGACGGTGGTCCTTGAGGAGGAAATGGTCTGTGTCTAAATGCAGGCAAAGCTATTTGGAAAGCCAGGACAAAGCAGCCTTTCTCTCCTGGCATGGGCCAAATCACATCCTTTGGACGTACTCCTTCAGTGGCTTCGAAAGAAAAAGAATCATCCGTCTCAATTTTCCTGGCTCTGTGAATAATGTTTGGAGAATAGAAGGTGATTTCATAGCTCATTTGTTTTTGCACCGCATGAACCCTGCTCTCCTCGTATCACTTTCCAATCAGGTTTATTGCTGATGTTTCCACAGGAAAACCAAAGAGGGAAAGGCTAAGACCCTCAGTCTCACTTGAGATTGAGGAGAAAAAACAAAAGTTAAAAAAAATAGGGAAAAAAAAATAAAGGAGACTCTCTCTTTCCCTTGTCTTTCAGCCTGATTTGAAAATGAACCTGTTTTGCTTCTGAATCAATTCTCTCCTGGCACTGCACTTCCCACAGTACTTTCTGAGATGAGATGCAATCATTAGCGCACTTGCTCCTGCAAATAATATCAGAAAGCCGGAGCTCGAGCTGCTTTGCAGTAAATCATCACTAATTCTGCCTAGGTGTGGCAAGGCAGGGTTTGGCAGGGGACACAAGCCCTGACACATGCTCCCGTGCCACCACCGACCCATCTGCACACCTGCTGTCTGGGGACAGTCCCCCATAAAGCAGGTCCCCCTGTGGAGAAGTGACGCTGGCACATCACCCCTTATTCAAATACCTCTCCAATGACCCACAAGGGACCACCACAGCTCTCACTCCCTCGGGCTGCAGGAAGGGTTAGCCAGGGTTCCTAAGGGGCTTCCAAACAGCGGGACTGAGGCAAACTATTAGTACAACTAACGCTGCCTCTGTGAGCAAAGGGGTGAACTCCTGCTGAGCTTCTCACTACTCATCATTTTCACCAAAGGCACATGTTAAGGACAAGAAATCCTCCTCCTGCTCCTCCCAGCAGCTCTGTGCCACTGGCACCCAGAGTCCCAGTCCACCCAATGACCATCCACAGCAGGAGGCTTTCCAGGTACCCCACAGACTGATCCAGCCTGACCTAGAGCTGCCCTTCCCACCCCAGCAGCAGCTATATGGGAAAACCTATACCTATGCAACCTCACTTTCCCAGCTCCTCCGGAAATACATATGAAGAGTGGAGCAATACTGATTTAGATAAGCAGAAGATGGGGTTCAAGATCTCCTCCTTGGCTTACTCTTCCCATAACACTGATCCCCGCTGAGATTCTGGAACCAAAAAGGGTAAAGAGGGTGGGAAATCAATTTAATTGCAGCTTAGTAAGCAACTGCACTAAGCGTCGCTGGCAAAACCTGAACATTTTGCTGCGAGAGAAAGGGGAAGAAATGGCTTTTTCATTGCACGGAAAAGTGGATTGAGAGCAAACTCCCCCTCCATCATCTGCTCCTCACCCCTTCCTTCTTTAAACAGGAGGAAGCCAGCAAGAAACACACAGCTTACGCCAGCAATCTCCCGCTCCTGCTACTCCAATTAATAGTCAATCCTCTGCACCCTTTGTCGTTAGGCTGCACGTAATTACTCCTTCACGCAAACGTCTTCCTTAAACAGATCCTACTTCTGCTTTCTCCGCAGATACATTCCCCTTAATTGGTTTTATTGCACCAAATGCTGGCCTGCCCTCACAGATGAGACTCTCCCAGGCGGAGTACACTGCTTTTGCATTTCCACAACTTCTTCCAAGGTTGCTTTTCCCACTGGCAAAGAGATTACAGCACAGAGAAGCACACCCAGAGGTACCAAAGTGGCATCTCATGAGCTGTGTACAGAGAACACACACATCCACAGACCCAAGAAAAACACTGGGCACACAACACCCCAATACTCAGCTTCCCAGGGATTTGTCAGCTTGGGACAATAACGCTGCACCTGCATTCGTGAGGGACCAGAAGACAGTGTTATTTGCAAGGCTGTATCTCCTGGCAGTGCCCTTCCCATGCTGGAGCTCGCCCAGCTCACACCTGCAGAGCCACAGCAGCTCAGGAGAGCATGCTCTCTATGCTCTGCCCTGGTCTCTACAAATACAACCAACCTCTCAGCTTCAGGAGGCACAGAAAATCTCTAGTCACAGTACCATAAAATGCTCCCTGGACTTGCCTTCCCCAGGCACAGCATTCCCATTTATAGCGCTCACCCTGCAGCCATCCCATGTGCAGAGTCCCCTGCCCATGGGGAGGCACAGGTCATGTTGCAGAGCTAGGGACAAGAGATGTCTCAGCAGAGCAAGAAGCAAACCCAGCCAAGACAGGCTTTGGGCCATAAGCCCATCAGAATAAATCAGGATGATGCTTCCTTATCAAGGAAAGGAAGAGCGCAGAAAAAACATTGAGTTTTTGAGTAAACAATCCAACTCCATGCATATCTGAGGTGCTGAAAGGATAAATAGGCCAAAACATCTTCCCTGACAGACAACATCTTTCTCAAGCATGGAGACACCTCAACATGTTTGCTGTGTCTCTGACACTTTGGCATCCAGATAGAGAACTGATTTTGGAGACTTCCTTGCTCAAAAGTAGGACTTTGGTCAAGCAGAACTTTTGACCCTAAAGGTCACCAAGGGTTCCAGGCTGTGAGCCAGAGCTGAGTCCTCCTAAAAACCCAGCAGCAAGGGCTTGAGCCCCTCCCTGTTACCCAGGAGAGGAAGATGCCACACCACGTCACACCAGCTGGAGAGGGATGCTGCGGTCTGGAGCAATTCCACACGTGCAGGGTGCTCCACAGGGACCTTGACAGGAGAAGCAGTTTACAAGGGAAACTATGACACTCCTGAGCCCAACCCACTCTCAACCACCTCCAACACCCCTTCAGAATGAAGGACCAGGACTCTTCCAACTCTTTTTATCCTTCCAGAGCACAATAAAAAGTATTTTTCTTCTTCTGGTGCTCAACAGTTCTTGTCAACAAAACACACACCACCTGCACAGAAATTTATTTATACTCTTACCAGGAGAGAAGCAGAATCCCTGCCTCCTCTCCTTCCTTCCCTGATACCTCTTTTAAAAGCACCAAGCTAAGAAAGGCACCTGTACATTCCAATGCTCACTGTTTAGCAAAGCAAACAGGTCCTGTTCAATCAATATTTATGCCCCCATCAGTCACAGCTGCAACACAGAGCTCCACCAGATTGTAATGGAGTCAAAATTCATTCATTGCAATTACCAGTGAAGAATGAGGAGGGTTTTCATTGACTGGTTATTGTTTCACAGGTATCCCAGGGAGTGCTGTAATGCACAGCGGGCAGGTTAATTAAACAAGGTGCACCAGGCAGGCTGCTCACCATTTGTCCACAGCTGGTTTAGTCACCAATGTGACTTCCTCACCTTACCCTTGCCCCACCAGAACTGTCCTGCCTGATCCCACAGATGAGGGCAGTTTGGGCATGGCTTTTTGTTTTATCCAGCACTAAACACACAATCAAGAGAAAGAGGAACTGGATTCCATCACACTTCCTTCACAAGCAAAGCTCTGCACATCCTGGAAAACCTGGTTTTGCTCCTAGAGATTTCAGAGTGGGATTTCACCAACAAAGCATGAAATAAGTTTCCCCTTCTCTCATATCCTCGACCTATCCATGTCCCCAGCCAAGTCTAAGTCCCAGTCCTGGGTATTAAACANTGTTCCCAACAGCTTTGCCACTTCAATCCCTAATTGTCAAGATCTGAATTTTTGCAGGATACACAGTTATTTTAATCTGTTAAGTGGCTCTGCTGCCATAAAACTGACAGGAATTTAATATCTGGAGACTGTCAGCTGAGCTCCAGGTGCTTTCTAGATGGCGATGATGCAGAAGGAAGCACAAGCTGGTGCAAGGCACATCAGCACAAAGCTGGCAAGGGTCCCTTTGCACTGGGGTCCGACCCTGCAGGGTGCTGAGCACCCCAGAACACCTGGAGCAGGCAGAGAGGCCACCGAGTTTCTCCACATCTCCCAGAAGCCATTCCCCAGCTGCATTTGAGCACACTCAGAAAGGAGATGTTGCATTGCAAACACTAGTACAAGTCAAGTGGAACAGGCCACTTTTTTTAATAAAGGAAACATTTCCTCTGTGGCTTTTCTCCTGCAGTGAAGCCCGTCACAGACCCGCTTTCCCTCCATAGGCTGTCAGCTGTGCTTCAGCCATTCATCAGACGGAGCAAGCTAGCATGCAAGAAGGAATGAAGTGAAATAAAATCCTGAACCAAACAAAAACTATCTTCCTGCCCCTCCTGCACACACTGCTGGCCCTGAGCGTGGGAGCCCAGACCCCTGAAAACCCCTCCCTGCTGCAGGGCTCTGCCACACAGCCACTGTGGTCTGATACAGGTGCAGGAAATGAGATGATCAAGGGCTCATCACCCACCTGCTCATCTCCTGCTCCCTCATGAGCATCCCCAGTCACAGCCTGGCACAGGACACAGGAGCCAGCACACCAGCAAAGCACTGCTGCACAGCCAGCTACAAGTACTCCTCACAATTAATTTGGGATTTTGCTTGTAATTAATCCTGCGTATCAGTTCCCCTCATTATTCCTTAATGTAATTAAGTTATTATTTTGTACGTCCCCCCCTCAAAGCAGAGCAGTGGGATGGATCAGAGGGAGGCAGTGGAGATACCAGGCAGTAGCACGGGACCATGAGCCCAGATTATGGAGCACCACCAAGCCCCACCACTGCCTCCCGGGGTGAATTCAGGTGGGTCACTTGCAGCCTGATTTTCCAAGAGGATAAAAGGATTCCAATGCCTCCGGAGTCCACCAGAGACAGAAGGATACAAAGTTCAATTAGCCTCTCCTGGTCCTGGTTTATGCAGCTGGAAAACTGCCGGGACAAGGAGACAGGCTGGAACTAATTAAAGCCTGCAAAGTGTTTCGAAACCCTTAGCCAAAAGGCAGGGAAGGAAAGAGGCATCAGCGAGTTCCCAGCTGATCCGTGACCCCAGCCAGCCCCCTGTCCCTACACCCCCATCCATCAGGCTCGGCTTCCCTGCAGGCTGAGCCCATGGCTGCTAACCAGGCCCCTGGCCAGATTAAGCTCCCTGGCAGGGGCAGCCCCCTGGTACGGCTCCTCTTCCCAGCCAAGTCACAGGACTGCACACAGGGCACTGAGAGGGCTTGACCTGCCCCTTGGAAAAGAGAGAAAAAACAACCCCCAAACCCCAAGCAACAGCGGTGAAAACAGAAAACAGCATCACAGGGACCAGTGAAATTGTCCCAGGAACAAATTCACAGTCCTAAACACGGCCAGTTTTTTTCTTCCATACCCTACCGGCCCCACGAGGTTGCTACACCTCACGGCCAGGAGGGAGTCCCACACCCTAAAATCCAGCCTCAACCTGCTCCTGCTGCCCTGGCATGCACCACCAGTGGCTGCAGGCAGAGGTGAGGAGGAGGAGGAGGGAAAGGAGGTGACAGGGATTGAGGGAAGTAAGGGCTGGCAAGAAGAGGGGCCCTCTGCCTGCCTGCCACTGGGCAGCAGCGAGAGATCTGTAGAGATGGATTGCAGGGGAATACAGGGGAAAAAATTACAGGGGGAGGTGAAGCCAAGTTAATTACAGCAGACTGCTGCACCCACCTCTTTGGGCATGAGCAGCTCGGGAAAGCTCAGCTACTGCTGTGAGACCTTCCCTGAATGCCTGCCTTCACCAGGTCCTTGAGATGCCAAGCCAGCAGCATGTTCTGGGCAAAGGAAGGACTCAAAGACTGCATCAGACCCCTTACACCAAGGTCCTGCCCCTTGGAGACCCTACCCACCCCACCACAGGATGCTCTGGCTGCAAGAAAAACATCACAAGCCTTCCTTTGGGAAGCTGAGACCTGGACCTGGCTCAGGATTCGGGGTAAAGTGAGGGGCAGACCAAACTAACAGTGATTGATGGGCATCCATGGAGCCAAGGGCAGCAGCTCCATGAGCAGCAGCTCCACTGGTTACCAGGGTACCAAAGTGCCCCAGCCAGCCAGGGAGCTCGGGCCCCGTGGCCTTTCTGCATCCATGTGTGCCAGGAGCAGGCACGAACAGGAGGCAGCGTTACCAGCTGGAGCCTAACTGGAAAAGTCTAAAGGTTAAACCTACACGGTGTGCCCATGTCCACAGAAATACAGCTCAACTGGGAGTGAAGGGGGGAGGGAACAGCTTGGAAAATGCTGCCAGGAAAGTTTACGTGGATTTGCTCAATTTCCCCTCTGTAGCTGTCTTACAATGTTTGAGCTGCTGTTGGCAATCTACCACCTCCTCTTGTTTCTCGAGGAATTTGGGAGGACAACCCTTAACTGCTCAAGTTTTCATTACTGGCAACCAGTCCCACTAGCCAGGGCAACAGGACACAGCACCAGGCTCCTCTCTGGACCACAGCATTCCTGTCTCTGGTAGCCCAGTCAGTTCAGAAGTGTTAACTGAAGACACCATATCCCCATACTCGTAAGCGCTGATAAATCATACTGCTCGAAAACAGTTTCCAAAGCCAAAAACTGCAATGCACTAAAAAATAATAAACAATCTTCACTCTATGGATCTCAAAGGGATGCAACTGTTTGGATGGAAAATCCAGAAGAAATGAAGGAGAGGCAATTTAAGCAGTCAAATTGCTGGAGTTACGGCAACTTGGCAGTGGCAGCTTCAAAACATGGGGACAGATCCTGTGTGCAGAAGTTCCCTTCACCCGCTGCGGGAGCCAAGACCAGCCTCTAACAGCATCAGCAACCTACACACAGAGGTGGGGGGAGCCTTGAATGGGAGCAGAAAGTCAACATGGACATGGGCTGCAAAACGGCAGCAATCCAGTGGCAGCTGGTGCTAAGCGAGAAGCAAGGTTCATTTCAATGAGATTACAGTAGCCTCTGTCAAACAGGGGAGGTCTTTCTTGCAATTTTTACGAATACAGTTCCGCCACCAAAGAACAGTTCCGGTTAAGAAAGCACTTGTCTTCTAACTCTGCCTTCAGTGACTTATTTACTGCCTTCCCTAGCTTAAATAAATAAACATATAGATAATTATTTCCTTTTGGGGCCTGAAGTTGCACAGATTCATTCCCTTCTTCTAGGATTGAAAGATATACGAAAGCCTGAAGAAACCTCCTCAATCATTTTTATTTAAAAAAACATGGAAAACCAATAATTTCTCAGGATGAAAAAATCAAAGTAAGCTTTATGAGTTCTGACTTTTTTTTTTTCCAATCAGGTCGTTAATTCAGTTGCTGAGGTGACAGACATATATATGAGACTTTCCAAAGATGTGACAAACACGTAAAGCTGTCACAGATTGTGGGCCAAACACTGCTGCGTGTCACTGATACAAAAAAAGGGGGTGAGGGCTCACACTCTCCCTCTGCCACCATAACCCTAATCTCGGTGTATTTTCAGAAGCTGGGCTCTAACCCAGATTAATTAATTCAAGATTTACAACAGTACAACTAAGCAGCATCTAATCCATGTCCTCTGGAAAGTTAACCCTGCGCTAAGCCCCAGCCGCTCTCAGCCGAGGAGGAGAGGACACGGGACCCGGAGAGGACCGGGACCTCGTTCGGCCGAAGCTGCTCGCAGCTGCTTTTCGCTTGGACAGTGAAACTCTTTCCTTCACTCCCTGTGTGCAGCGAGATGCTCCTCACATCTCTGCCGTGCTGTCACCCCAGGGACTCAGACACGACACAGAAAGGAGCGATTGCACGGGCACCGTCCTCCCAGCCCGGCCGGGTCTCCCGAGGCAGCAGCAGCATCCTGCCCGAGCCTGCTCTTCCACTCCAACCGGCCGCGAAAAGCCCGCACGCTTTAACAGGGCTCGCCCAGCCCGCGAACGCCAAACGCGGACCATCCAAGTCTGCTCCCCTCTGCTCTCAGCGCGGACAGGAACGAGCCCTTCTCCTTTAGGGCAGAGCTCGGCTGCACGGCGTGTCCCACGGGGGAAAAGAGTCGCCGGTCCCCTACCCGCGACACGAACCGGGCGTTTCGTTTCCTTGGGGAGCTCCGGTGCCCCCGATCCCCAGGGTCGGGAGCCTGCGATGCCCCAAGTTGGCGGCGGGACGAAGGGCCGGTACCGCCGGCGGCACTCGCGGCCGGGGCAGCGCCGAGGAACGGGGCGGCTGGGGCTGCCGCTGTCCGAGACCGAGCGGAGGGAGGGGAAGGGGGAAACCGAGACCGGGAACACGGAAAGGGCCCCAGTGCCCCCCCGGCAAAGGCACAGGTCCGGTACCAAACTTGAAGGGGAACACGATGGGGTGGGGGTCCCGAAAACCGCCGGGAACTTCTTCCCCGGGCGGCGGCGGCATCGCGCCCAAGTCCCGGCGGAGCAGCCGCGGCCCCGCAGCCCTTCCCTTACCTCCGCCGTGTGTCCCTCGGGCTCCGCCGCCTCCAACTTCCTCCGCGCCCCGAAGAAGAAGAGGAGGAGGGCGGCGAGCCAGAGCACCCCCAGCAGAGACAGCGCCAGCCGCCGCGTCGGCCGCCTCATCCTGGGGAGGAGGGAAAAGTGCGGCGAGGGCACGGGGAGGAGGTGCGGGGGAGCCGCGGGCGGCTCGGGGGGCAGCGGGAGCGGGGATGCCGCGGAGGAGGGTCTCGCCCGCCCGCCTCGGAGCCGGCGAGGCGAGTCCCGGGCTGTGCATGCTCTGCAGGGGAGGGGAGGGGAGGAGGAACGGGAGGAGGAGGAGGCGCCGGGAGGAGGGGGGCTGGAGCCCGAGCCGCTCGCCGGGGAAAGGTGCAGCGCGCAGGCAGCCCGGCTGCTCCCGGGGAGCTGCTGCCCCGCCCGCTCCGCGCCGGCGGCGAGGCAGCCCCGGGCACGGGGACGGCAGGGGGTGCGGGGGTGTCTCTGTGTGACCGGGGACGCCCATCCCTGTGCCCTGAGTGACTCCGGGCCACTTGCACACGAAGGGATGCGCGGGGCTGGGCAGCGCCGCTGCGAGTTTGGCCCGGGTCGGTCCCGGTCCCGGTCCCCGTCCGACTCCGGGGCGAGAGGAGGCCACCGTTCAACAACACACAGAGGAGGCTCAGACATGATGGGAAGATTAATTTAACCAATTGAAACAGCAGGGGGAATTCAGGTAGGTGGAATTTAATTACTGGATTTGGAAGAGAAGATGTGTGTCTCCAGAGCTGTCAAGAACACTTAAAAAATAAAATCATAATCATCAGCTGTTGGTATTCCAGCAGCAGCTTAGTGCCAGGCCATGGTCCTGCAAGGATGGCCCTCAGCTGTCATCCCTGTCCCATGGGGTGTTCCTTGGTGCTCCATGCACAGCCCCAGCACAGCAGGCCTGTCCACACAGGGCAGCCAAAGTGGGAATTACAGACCTTGCTGAGGGGAAAAAAACCCTAACACAACTAGAGAGTAGGACTCCAGAAAAGAGCTGTCTCACCCAGATATCCCTGCTCACCTGCCTGACGCTGCTCTTCCGATCTTGCTACTGACAAGTATTACATGAGCTGAGCAAACCTTTGCAGAAGACATTAGAGAATAAATTAAGTATCGGAGCAGATGTGAGTCATTCATGTTAGTACAAAAACTATAGAACAAACCCCATAAAAACAGGAATCCATGCATAAAGTAACATATGGAATGAAATAGAGATACGATGTCAAATGCTGGAAAGTCCGATGCACATGTTGTAAACAACCTCTCCTATGCATTTCCCACACACTCCTCCTGGCTTCATTATTTCCTGCAATTGTTTTCTGTCACTCGCTAATTTATCATCTGCGATCTTCATCCTCTGTCCTCCTCTGATTTATTTCCAGGGCTCAATAAGTCCTTCTCCCTAACATAATCCATGCCTCTCAGGCCCAACATTCACAGAAAGATGCCCAGATAAAAATTTCATTAGCATCCACAAAAAGGGACATTTCTCTTTCTTTGTTTTAAAGCTGTGTGACTTTGAAACACCTTTACCAGAATGAGGAAATCCAGGTCCAGCAGGCAGTTAGTTTGAACTTTGTTTTACAGCCAGGCAGGAGGAGAACTAACCCAGTGGGAAGAGGGCAGAAAGCCCTCATGCCCTGGTGAGCCACCAACCTGATGTCACGTGGGAAGCCCACACCAATGTGAAAATGCAACCTGTTCCCACGGTGTGCATCATTTGTCATGCCAATTAACCTTCCTCAGCCCCGTGTTCAGGGTAGCTGGACCATCACACTTCACCTCTGCCACCATGAGACATCTCCGCCCAACGTAGTTGGGACCTACAAGTACTGCTTTCTCCCGAAACTGTTGCCTTATGCTTTTTCCTGACAGCCAAGGTAAAACACCTGAGCAGCTTTCAGCAGCTGAGGCACATCAGTGGTAGTTTTTACATGGCTTACAGTTGTTTTCTTGCCTTATGCTCATCCCTGCTGTTGGGACAGACTGGTTGCTACCTCTCACATACCTCCTTTGGGTCAGGAATGGCTTTTTGACCAAAAAGATCACCTTGCCACAAGTGGAAAATAGCCACAGGTGTTTTCTGCTTGGGACAAAGTCACCTTGGCTGCTGTTAAACAGTGTTCCCCCAACATATTTTCACAGGGTGCTGAGTTTTTCCTACCAGACCTCCCTCTGTGCAAGGAGAGTTTTTCCAGATAAAGGCACCTGGAGGGTGTTATCATTCAAAGCTGGATTAAAAACCTTGTCTTTTTTGTAGGTCAGACTTTCAGGGGAAGCTATTACAAAATACAGAGGGGAAGTATAGAAAATATCGAGGAAATACATTACAAATTAGATTACAGGTAAGGTAATAAATAGGACATACCTGACAAAAATGCAATCAGATAATGCTTTCTTATTACCTTGAGAAACAACTCCCTCTGCTGAGGGAAAGCTTCACTGGCAGGGCTCGGTGCCGTGATGGATAACTCGCTGTGCCCGGCAGAGAACAGGCAAAGGCACGATGCTTCCCGCCGGCACTGCCACCGCTCCAGCCCGGAGGGGACACTGTACAAATCCCCGCTCTGTGCAGGTGTCCCGTGATGGGGTAGGAGACTCCAGGAGCTCTAGCAGAGCGTCGTTCCCAAGGAAGTGTATTCCTCCTGACAGCGTGCCTGTGTGCTGGGACAGATACTATATCAAGCAGATGATGGCAACAACTATTTAAACAAGAATAAGGCAAGAATACAAATCTGGAGGTTCAGAGCTATTTGAAGTCGTAGACTTTCAGAGACTTATATAAAAATCCTACTGCAATTCCATTAAAAACATGGCAATGAAAAAAAAAAAAACTTCTGTTGTATTATTGACCCATATCTTTCCCATTTCTCTAATTTTTCATCTGCCAATCTCAGCTGCTTCACAAGTGAGGTCCATAACATATTACCTGTTTCCAACACAGCAAAATTTACAGGCAGTACAGCCAGAGACAGAAAAACAGTCTAGGATATGGGTGACTGGCATTTGTTGGTATCAGCATTGAAAAGCTGATGAAAGTGATTGTTTCATGAAAGCAAAAATAGGACATGATTTACTGAGTGGGAAGGGGACTCCACAATCCCAGCTTCAGACTATGGCCCTTCAGGGTCCTTTAAGGAATGGGTAGAAGGGGAAAGTATCTTTCCTTGCTGTTTCAAGGGCATCTGTAAAGCACATTTCAAGGGAATCTAATCTCACTGGGTCTACAAACCAGCTGGACACTGCTTCAGTACAGTTTTTACTAGGAATACTCTTGGGTTTGAGTTCAGTTCACATCTGAGATGCCATTCAAATGGTCGTTTTTTTTTTTTTTCCAAAAGGATCACAAATACTTTGCAGGTTTTTTTTTTGGTTTTTTTTTTTCAGAAAGTTGAAAGAGGCTTAAACAGACACAGTCAAGAAGTGATCAGAGGAAAGGATCAAAACCCACTCCCAACTTGGGGATACTGAGGAGTCTCAACTGAACATGAGAGGTTATTGTGAGATGGAGGAGCCCCACTGAGATCTGGATTGAAAAGGGGCTTCTGGGACAGAGAACTCCACTGCCAGGGGAGGATCTGATTCAGTCAGTGGCTCAGGTAGCCCAGCAGTCAGTGCTGTTCATGGCAGCGCACCATCCCCATGGAGAGGTGCTGCTTGCAGTAGCACGTACATCAGAAAGACTGTGTTTGTTTGCACAGAATAAATGATAAGCGTTGGAAAGGGTCAGCATGGTAACAGGTGGTTACACAGGGTGCTGGATGTCATTCTGTGGTCAGTGGTGCCTCTGGTGCGTGCTCCAGGCTCGGGGGGAGGAGCTCATTCAGAGGTTTCTCTCCCACCCCTGGCAGAGGGTGTGCTACGCTTACTGAATTTAACCACGCTGAGGACAGGGCCAGGAGAGGAGGGTGAGCCCAAGAAGCTGCTCCCAAATAGCTGTTTTGGCAAGGGCTGAGCACTGGCGTGTTCCAGCAGGAGCCCAGCTGTCCCTCGTCACCAGCAGCGGGGGTTGCCAGCCTGGGTGCAGAGGCTCCAGGACAGCAAGCCAGCACATGCCCCTGGCCCAGCACCACCCCACAGACCCAGCCTGCTCCCAGAGCTGACTCAGAACCATTTGATACCCCTCTATGGGTGGAGCTGTGCTTCCAATGTGGACTGTCATGTCAGTGACTTCCAGGTTTATATTTAATACTGGAACAGAGTTCCCTTTTCTGACCTGTAGCTGTTCAAAAGGCCTCCGGGTCACTTGGTCAGTGTGAGGAGAGGAAGAGCAGAAGTCCTTGCACAGGAGCAGGGAGATTGTTGCTTTGCCATGGGAGTCCCCAGCTCTGCAGCACTTGACACCACCATGCTGTGGCCCCATGGAAAGCTGCTGCAGGGGTGCAAGTGTGTGCTGAGCTGGTGGTTCGTACCCTCAGCTACCATCTCACACAGCCCTTGTGAGGGCAGAAAAGGCTCTCTGCCACCTCAGGCAGCACCCTACCGTCTCAAAAAGTAGTGTCCATGATGGCTGTTGAAGATAATATGAACAGTATTCCACATTTTTGTGGCAGGTAAGATCTGCCTTTGTTTTTGTGCTGTAACGGAAGACAAAAACATCAGACCCGTGTTTATATGAAAAATGTTCTCCCTGGGTGCCCTTGGAGAAGACCAAAAATGTTAGAGAGCGCTCTGGCCTAATACCAGTAGAATTGTAAGTTAAAATATTTAAAAAAAAACAAAACCAAAACTTGATATTAGCTGTCTCCTCTCCCTTGCTGAGGTAACAGAACTGTAGCTTCTCCTACACCTGCAGATTAAATGGGAGGGTCAAACGTGAACCTGCAAAGCACTCACCTTCTTCTCTCAGGTGATGGTGACACTGTGCACCTCCTCACCTACTGCTGCACTCAGAAAGGGAAATGCAGGAGCTCCTGCAGGCTTTTTGCCACTATCAGTGTTGCAAGCAGATCTCTTCCAGTACCTCCAAAGGATTTTTTTTTCCTTTTAATTAAATCACAAGCATTCTTCTCTAGCAAACTTTCCACGATGAAATCTCCAGTTAATTAAACGTTTAAGCTGTCAGGAAATGCTATGCATTAAAAAAATAAAATAAAGAGGAGAGCTACTTTAATAGCATTTGTTAATTGAAGCTCTCATCAAGTCAGCTACAGCAACAGAAGCTGCTTCCCGAGTCGATGGGCAAGAGCACACACCCAAACATTTGCCTGCAGTTCCTACCACCCAGACTCCCACCTCCAGGCTAGTGTCTGTGGCACTGATGGATGAGGCAGCACTGAGCTCCCTCACCATTGGAACACCTGCAAAGTCTTCTCTGTAGTAAAACTGGAGGAAGGCTGGGGGGAATTCTTGCTTACCTCAAGGTATTTTCCATCTCCAGCAACTGCAATCAAATGGGCAGCCACTTGTACTTGTGTTTAATTCCCATGCTCCCCAATCCTTGTCTCCATTTGCTGGAGCACAGGTTTTTCTGGACTAGATGCAGCATTTACTCACAGCATTTCCAGGTGCCCAGTGATGCCAATCCAAGCAGATGTGGGTACAAGGGGAAAAGCAACAGGAGATTTGAAGGGAGACACATTGACTGCAGTGACTGAGGAACATTTTAGCAAAGAACAGTTCCCTTGGACAGTGCTCTTCCACTGAAACCACTTTCAATACTGTTCATTGGTTGCTCTTGACCAGCCCTGCCTCTGGGCTTTATTGCTACAATAAAGTCTTCTGAATCCTGTCTCTCCCAGATGTCTCTAGTGCTTGTTAGTCTCTCTTGATGCTCCCATTTTCTGGAAAAAGCCCCTGGATAAGCAATGGCTGCTGATCCCACAGCCTGATTTTTTCAGTGTTTTGGTGGGATAAGCTCCCATTTTCTGGAAAAAGCCGCTGGATAAGCGATGGCTGCTGATCCCAGAGCCTGTTTTTTTCGGTGTTTTGGTGGGGTAAGCTGCCTAGCTTGGGGTCACTGTACCAGCAACCAGTGGCAGGCACTGCAGATGGCACAAAGGAGCGTTTGAGACCAAAGGCAGCAGAGAATTTTATGGGCCAAGTTGCAGCAAACAATCAATAAACAGAGCACAAGGCAGGTGAATCTTTACCAGCAGCAGCTGAGCCTGTGAGGTCCTGGGCACCCTGCAGCTCTCAGCACAGCTCTGGTAAAACATGTGCTCCCGGGGGACCCCAGCGCTGCTGGGACTTGAAGGGGAAGCAAAGCTGCTCACCTGCCTCCCAAGGAGCTGTGCTCCTGTGGGCATTCACATACATGCACACACACACCCCCCCATCCATCTCTAAAGGCAGAGAACACTGCCAGAATTCAGACCAAACCCTTTTGTTGCTTTGAGCATGCTAAATCAGTCCCTTTTAGCCAGCTGCAGGCCTGTGTCTCTCAAACACATTGAAGCCCATAATTGTGGTTTGGACAGGTGACACTCAACAGAATAAAGAACAAGTCATGTGATGGGTGAGAGAACACATTAGCTAAAATAAAGCTTTGTCCTTAAAGCATCTTTAATGCCCCTGTCCTTTTGTATGCAGGTGTTAAGCAGACTTCAGAATTAAATCTCTATTTCTGGGATATGTAAGTGTGGCCCAATGCCAACAGGGATCTAGGCATCTATTAACACAGCTGGCAATATGTAATATTGCACCAGGCTCTTTTGGAGAAGGAGGGTTTTCACAGCTGGGTGGAAAGTTTTACCCTCATCTTCCTCCTATAAAATTTTTTATAGAAAAATTCCTGACTGTGTATCTCTCACTTCTCCTGAGGGATACAAAAACTGGAGACAGTGAGCCACATATCACCTTCCTTCTTAAGATTTTAATCCCATTATTTAGATGAAGTGTCTAGGAATAGACATTTCTTCATATACAATCCAATGCTTAAAGCATAAAGACAGTGATTTCTATTTGATCGGGCAACCTCCCTCTCTCAGTACAAAACCTCCAAGGGGCTAACAATTAACCCCACAGCTCCCTGAAAAATAGTTAACAAGCAGTTACTCTGTTCAAAAAGAATGAGTAATGTCAATGTCTGTGCTTGCTCCATGTTGATCTTTTCAAAGGATCCACTGTGATCTCCTACACAAAAACACACATGGTGCTAGAAATCCTGCCCACCTACAAGGGAATGGTATTCTACCCCGAACATGCTCAGGTGGATTAACATCTTCCTTCCCATCACCAAATCATTGCTGTTGGTTAGACAGCAAAGCAGCAGCTTGATTCCCCCACGAGCAGGACAAAATTTCAAGGCTGCTGTTTAGAAAACAAAGTAATGTTTAATTGCACACATTTGTTTTGCTGTTATTGAGCAAGAACAAGTCAGAAGCCCAACAGCATTATTTTTCTTTCCCTGCATAGAACCTCATGAATGCATTCAAATCCGTTAGAGTTTGTTAGTCCCAGAGGGTCTTGTTGAACCAGAAGGATCAATAGATGCAAACAGAGCAGGTAAAGAGGCAATCAGGGCCCTAGAAACATGAAATATTTTCCATTAGGACACCTTAATAACTTCCCCTGAACAAGTATTTCAACGGCTGGTGCTACAAGCAAGGAGACATCCCAGGTAGGAGCAGCCCGAGCGAGACACACGAGAGATGAAACACATCTTGATTTTACCACCCGGAGCAAAATGTGCTCTGGACAGCAAGATGTCCTCCAAATAGCTTGGGCCATCCCATGCAGGAGAGGTATTTCACAGGAACTTCTGCATATGGCAGATAATTGGAGGGAACCGCTGCAACGTGCGGGGTTCTGATCCCCTCGCAGTAATGAGCGCACAAGCAGGGGATGCATATGCATGAGAACATAATTAAGAGTGGTAAAACCTGGAAGATTTTCAAACTCTGTGGCAATTACCAACTTAAACACACAAAAAATTAAGATAGCCTTATACCCAAAGGAAAGTTATTATTCAAAGTGCCTTGCCTCATTATACTTAGCTGGAGCTCAAACAGCAGCCTGGTGAGCAGGGGAGAGCAGCCTTCCATTAGCAGCAGGTGCTCTCCCTGGGATGGAGGCAGGATGCTGGCATCCTTTTGCTCTTGCCCACACATCTCAAACAGTCCCAGAATGCTTCATGGGAACAAAAATAGAAAGCACAGGGCACACATGACTGGCAGCTTGGCCTCCCCTGTTGCTCTTTGGGCCTCTCTGGTGAAGAGCATTCATGGACAGAGAGCTATCCTGTGTAAATAGATTCACTAAATAAATGTGGTAATTATACTGAATATTATTCTCAGTAGAAATAGCAGCAGGGAAATGATTTGCATAAGAAATGTGGATTATTCATGTAAATGAATGTGTTATTTGTTTATAGAAAAGATTAAGTCTTGTCTAAAGACCTAGAACTCAGCTATACATAAAAGAGAACACTTAACCAGCCTTTCATGCCTCCCACCATGTGCTCTGCCCACCTTTATCAAATTCATCTTTGCAGTACTACCTATGTTTTTCTCATCAGTCCATTTTGCTAAAGCCCAAACTCCCCTCAGTGCAGGGGATAGTTAATCTTCTCTAGGGAGCCTGTTTGGGCTGCCACTGAAGAATCTTTAGTGGAATCCAGGCTTTTAATCTTTGTTTCAGCAAACTGAGCCTAGTGCCAGGAGAAAAAGGAGTGGTTGCTAGGTTTGAAGAGCTGTACAGAAAGCCTGACTCAGAAGGATGACTCCTTTAATTTCCCTTCTCCAAGTGCTGAATGCAAGGAGGGGCTCAGGTCCCAGGCTGACTGTCCCTGCACAGTCCAGAAGCAGCCAGGAGTAACCTCAGTTTGGGAGCAATAGGGCAGGTGAGCATATCCTTGGCAGCCCCCAAGAGCTGAGCTACTGATGGAGACATTGTGTGCCCACCTCCCACCTGCTGTGCCACCCCATGGCCTGCTCAGCCACAGAGTACTTTCATCCTGCTACCCAAGCAGTGCAGAAGGGGTTGATCTCACTGCAACCACCTCCTGTTAACATCAGAACAGCCTCATCCCTAACTGCAGCAATCCCCAGGCCAGGGTTATTCGCCAAAGGAAAAACACTGACTTAACACAAAGAGCAGAAAGGCAGCCTCAGCTGATGCTGCAGGACCTTCACCCTGCTGTTCAGCCCTGCAAACCAGCTAGCTCAGCTCCTGGACCCAGCTAGGGAAGGGCACAAGAACCCAGCACAGCCTCTCAGGAAAGCAGCTTGACCAACAATCAGGAGACCTTCTCTCTGGGCTTTGTTAACTAAAGGCAGCTCTTCATGTATTGCCAACCACATCCTGGACTGCATCAAAGGAAGCAAAGCCAGCATGTCCAGGGAGGGGATTCTCAATTCTCTCCCTCTACTCGTGAGACTCCACCTGGAGTACGGAACCAGCTCTGGGACTCCCAACATAAGAAGGATGTGGACCTGTCAGAGCGAGTCCAGAGGAGGCCATGAAGATGCTCAAAGGGCCGGAGCACCTCTCCTACAAAGACAGGCTGAGAGAGCTGGGGTTGTTCAGCCCAGAGGAGAGAAGGCTCTATGGAGACCTTAGAGGACCTTCCAGAACCTTAAGGGGGCACACAAGAAAGCTGGAGAGGGATTTTTTACATGAGCAGGTAGTGATAAGACAAGGGGGAATGGCTTTAAACTGAATGAGAGTAAGATTTAGACTAGCTATAAGGAAGACATTTTTTCCAATGAAGATGGTGAATCATTGGAACACATTGTCCAAAGAGGTGGCAGATGACCTGTCCCTGGAAACATTCAATGCCAGGTTGGATGAGGCTCTGAGTAATCTGGTGTAGTTGAAGATATATCACTGCTTACTGCAGAAGGGTTGGGCTGGATGACCTTTAAAAGTCCTTTCCAACACAAACTATTCTATGATTCTGTGTACCAGGTCATTGAGGAGAAACATTCTCAGCTGATCCTAACTTTCAGGCATATGTAGCAGCATGGGCCACAGAGGAACTGTTGCCTCTGGTTGTTTTAAATAATTTGAGAAAGGAAGAATGTCTGCCTCGCAGCTTATTTCCTATCACAGTAAGCTCCCCAGTCACAGCTGTGTCTAGCTCCGGTTCTGACACCCTAAACCAGCAAAGTCATGTAGACTTCTCAGCTTCCTTCAGCTCCATCAGGTGGTCACAACTGATAGAAGTTCTTTGATGTTCTGCAAATTTAAAGCAACATTTTTCACCATTTAAAGAGCAGCATTGAGGAATGGCACCTCCACACAGCCTTTCCACAAACTTCTCTTGCCATTTTGTATTTCCAAGTACTTGTAAACCATAAAAATAAAAATGAAGAATAAATGAGAGTTCCTTCTACTGGACTCAGCAGTTTATGCTTGCAGCATATGAATTATTTTCTGTTAATTCATCCCCTAAATTCTTTATGTGCTTAGCTATGTGTTGGTTTGATAGAGTATCCCTTTCTTTTTTGCATCTGATACAATTAAAGTTGTGCAAAACTCAGCGGTTTAAACTCTTGGAAAGTTGTGCACATTGGAAAATATTGATCCATATGGAGGAGGCTGTGAAGTGCCCAAGCCTTGCTCCCACGCTCTGCCCTGCACAAGTAGAAAAGCAAGCTGAAATGGAAATTGAGTTCTCAGTAATGTTCAACTCAGCTGTTCAAAAGTAATGAGTCCTTCAGATCAAACTACTTTGGAGATGCTCAGGGTTATTTCTCTTGTCCGTATTTGCCTGGTGAGTGTTGGGAGGCCAGGAGTCAGAGTTCCTGAGGATGAGCATCTTAACATCAGGCTGACATTTCTCCAGCCTCACTGAAAGGTAGAAGTGCACAAGGGATGCATTCAGCATGAACACTACCTGGGTTTCAGAAAAGGGCTCTGGGACAAGCATGGCTCTAAGTTAAAATAAGACCTCCAATGGTCTGTGCCACACCTCACCTGGGTGCAGTCACACCCTGGTGCTGGGACACGTGGTCCAACATGAGCCAGTTCCTGCAGGACTTCAGGCATCAGTTTGCAGAGCTGGAGCTAATGAACAGCTGCAGTTAATGTTGGCCAGAGCATCAGGGGAACACCTCAGCCCTCTGTGTTAGTCTTTTGCTACATGCATACCTATGCCCTAGGAGTAGGAGACATGACTCTGCTGAGATCTGAGATCAAGGAGCAGCTAGGAAGAGTGAGTGATGTTGATATTGGTTTTTTTTTTTTTTTTCCTTTTTAAAAGGAAACAGAGTAAATTGCAATAGACACCCAAGTTACAGAGAAGGGTCAACAAGGGTGGCTGCTCCAAAGGAGCACAAAAACCACCTACTCCATTAATAGGGGGCTGTACCCAGAGATTTACAGAGCAAGCATGGCCCCAGTTTCTGGAGCAGTATTCCAAACTAACTCTTTGGTTTTGAAGAGGGCTGTGGAAAGGGAGAGACTGGTAACGGGACAGTCAGAGACAAAATCCCACTCCTGCAGCCTCTGGAAGCTCAGCATTTAGCTGCAGAGGCAAGAGCCCTCAGCAGCCTCAGCCCAGGCAAAAAGCAGTGTTGCTGCTGCCAGCAGCCAGGCTGAAAGCACCCACTCAGGGTAGCTTAAGACCAAATTTCTCACTCTTATGCTCCAGCTCTTCAGCAGTGCCGAGCTGCTTTCAAGCAATAAGTCATTTATGTCTAGCTGCAGCATATTTATGAGAAAGAAATCCTGCTTTTACGTGAAGAAAAAAAGCTACTTTAGAGCACATACCTCTTTCATTTCACCTCACTTAATGAGCACCAGCTATAGACATCCTTCTTGTAGCCACATTTCCAGGAGCATGAAGAGCTCTGCATGGTGCTTAGCTCTTAACCCTTCCCTCCACATTTGATGTGCGCATGACAAGTTAGGGGGAAAAAAAAAAGGTGTTTTAAAATTGTAACACTTCATAGCAATCACATTTTGGGTCTTTTGAATCTGAAAAAGCAATTCCCACATTTGTATATGGTTCATTGCAAATATTCCATCAAAATGTGCTGCAAGAGAAAACTGGATTTATAATTGCTGCTCTCTTAATGTAGGTCCCCTGTGCTAGATTATGAGTGAAAATTTTCCTCCTCAACAGCAGTAGCTAAGTCAATTTTTCTTGTCTCACACAACAGCTGAAAATTTGTACAAAAACCAAGTTCGTTTTCAACCTGACTCTTACAGTGAATTTGAGTTCCAAGGATCAACACAATGGTCCAGCTATAACATTAATAGTGATAATGGGGACATGTAATTCACCCAAGAATAATTTTCTAGGACACTTATGGCATTAAACACTTACTCAATAACAAAAAAGTAGCAGATAAGCCCAGGTAGAGAGCACTTCTGCCTGGTATCTGCAGCCACCACAATGCCAAGCGTGTCCTTCACAAGTGGCGTCACTCTCTGGCACTGCCAGGCTGGGTAGAATTAGTCAGGATTTTGTAGGTTTTTTCCTTTATCTGTGGAATGTCAGCTTCCTACATTACATGGCTGATGTGAGCAAAACAAAGGTCTGCCTGCACTGGAAGGGAGCACGATGGAGACATTCATTTCCCCAGAATAGGTAGTGTAACAAATCAATCCTGACTGCACTGATAAATTGAACTTCAAGCTTGGTGATACTGCTTTTCAGGTCTAATTCAGTGTAAGACACAGCAGGAAGGAAAGGCAAAGGCACTCGTTAGCATTTCATTCTGCAAGGAGCTGCTCCCTGAGCAGGGGAAGAAAAAAAAAGATTTTTTTGCACCACGGCATTGCAACAGTTTTCAAGGAAGGTGACATGAGGTTCACAAGAATATATGAGGGTGTATGTGCAGAGAGAGAGGTGCAAAAGAACTACTCACAGATCGCTGGCTTCTTGCCAAGCCCCAGACCTTGGGATGGGGTCAGAACTTGAGCTGCTGGATGCCAAGAAGAAAGAAGCGTTGCTTACGGGAAAAATCCAGTTCCCAGCAGCAGGCGGATTACAGAGCACCCCTGCTGTGGTATGCAAAGGGAGGAGGACCTCAGGAGGTTGAGGTCCGGTCAAATCTTATCTCTTAACAGAGCCCCAGGCTGAATACAGATCACTCCCCCTGGGAACTGCAGAAGTACTTCTTTTCTAAGTAAACGGCAAGTCCTGCTCTTGTGTCACAAAGTAGCCATCACCCTGGGGACCTGATCTTTCTCCCCTTGGCACTGTGGCACTGTAAATAATAACAAAAGGGATTTTTGTCCTTCAGTTTTCTGAATAGTGATGCAAACATCATTCCTCTGTATCACACTCCAGCTTTTCACCCTCTTCCACATTGGAACACAGGTTTGCATTCAACCAAAGTCTAGCAGGATTAACTTTAAGAGAAAAGTCTCCACAGCCTTCCATGAAACATTGACCTGAACAGCTCACAGGGGAAATAAAAAAAAGACTTTAGGTTTGCAAATTTTGAAATACCATTGTCAGAATTGAGTCTCCTGGTGGGGTTGTAGAACTGGAGGATGGGTGACTGAGTACTGGTGGACACTTGGATTTAGCAGTGGCTTTGACTCCATGTCCCCATGTTGTCTCTTCCCTCCCACCACTGCCCCATGCAATGGTCTGCACTAGTGGGACATTTTGCACCAACTCTGCTCAGTGGACAGTTTCCAGGCACCATCTGCCCCTGGAAAAAGGCTTTTCCTTCCAAAAGCTTCAAAAGTTCTCATTTTTATGATGCCAGTCCAATGGCAACTTACCCTTTAGAGGTCCATTTGTGAGTTGTGGAGTTAGGATTACATGTACTGCTTAATAATCAAAACCAAAGCAACATTATTCATTCCACACAGAGCATCTTGTGGTGTGATCAAAGTCTGCTGACACAGCTTGGACAGCTATGATAGTGCAGTAGCCACTTGCATGAATAGAATACCTCTCAGCAAAGGACTGCAAATATGCTTTTAAGCAAGGCAGAAGTCCTGGTGCCCCCACTGTAAAACTGGTAAAAGGAGAGATGTGACCTCAGACAGAGAATTACACTGCAGTGTCTCAACAGCATTTAATTGATTACCCAGAAGGAAACACACAGATTGAGTATTTCTGCCTATCTCAAACCTGGGCCAGCTTGGTATCTCTAAGGTGGTCATCCCTAGCTGCCTAAGGACAAGAGCCCCATGATCTTGGGGTGATTTGCCTTGTGGTTACCTGTCCCCAGAGGACAGCTGTTCCCCTTTTACCTGAAACTGCCGCAGCTCTTCACTGTCACCAAGACCTCTGCAGCTATGCTTGTCATTCCTGTAAGTCTTAGATCTTTTGGAATCCTGTTAGGCTTGAGAGTAGAGCCTGTCCTGTTGCCATCTAGACAGAAGCCCTGACCATGCAGAATGTGCGTGAGCAGTGAGGCTGACTGGTATCTGCTGTACCATAACTGCACCCTCAACATGCACACCAATTATATCCAGGAAACATGAAACACTTTCAGTTGTGTGTGTACTTGCAGCAATAAGCTCTAGCTGAAGACTTTGTTTGCAAAGGGTTGATTAGTTCCTTTCAATTTCATCTCAGCCTTATTGTTACAGTATACCTTACCATCCATCTCCTCTTCCCACTCCAGACATTATTTGCTATTCTTGCACCTACCTTTTTCAAAAAGGACTTTTATTAACAATACTAGTCTCAAGCCACAGTCCCGCTTTTCTTTCATTTCTGCTAGAGCAATACCACCCACTGCAAAGCTCAGCATCCCTGTAAATGCTGTGGTTACAAACGAATGCATCCTTCAGCAGCATTTCAGACCATTTTTTCACAATGCACATTGTAAATGAGGAGTAATATATCTTCAGAATTGCCCAGAAAACATTATTCTGTTAGCAGTATAAAAGCTTCACAGTGTCCGAGTAGGTGCCCTTGCCAAAAACATTTTATTGTGAGCCAGATAATTCAGTTTGAATTGTACATGGTTTGGTATAATCATTCCAGTAAAGCATTCTTTACAATTCTGTAACAGCAAGTCACATGGCTCAATAAAGTTTATTGCTGCAAATGCTTAGTGATTCATGGCATGGATGAATTCTGTTTTTTCCTGGATCAAGTAATCAATAGCAAAATAATCTCCCTGCAATTACATTGCTCTGCATTAAAGAGGTGTGAAGTAAATAAGTACAAAATCTGATAGAAAAAACAATGTGTACAACATCAAAATGAACTGAAATTTGAAACTGGGTGTCCTGCACCAGTTTTGCACACAGCCTGTGGCGGAGCTATGTCCAGCACACTCCCAGCCTTAAATGTGCAACAGACCTAGCTGGGACTGACAGATTTCCCTCCCATCATTTCCAGCAGAGCCTGCTGTGAACACTCTGCCCTCACACAGTTCCCCCTGGACATTCCCATGGGTGCCAGGGACCATCCTTTCCAAACCACGCTGAGATAAGCAGGACCTACGCTCCCTCAGCCAGCGTTTTTGGTTCTTCCAACGCTGCTCCTGCACACAGTAAATCAGTGTTTATAACATCCCCTGCTGAGTTGAGTGCAAATTAAATCAGGCTAATTTAGTTTGCACCATCATGTTCAGCTGCGAGTCACAAAAGGAAACAGAGCCATGCGCTGAGAGGGGAGCTGCTGATGGCGCCTCTTTGGGAGCCCGGCGGGACACGGAGCCCTCGGCTGCTCCAGGGGCCCTGGGTGTCCCTGCTCTGCCCAACCTGCTCTGCCTCACAGACCTGAACCCTGTGACTCCACAGTAAGTCGCTCCCAATAGATGATAGATATATCATCTGTAATAAACAAGTACCAACACAGCCATCTATTTATCTGGTTCTAACGGTTTTCTCATAAAAACAGGATGAAAATGATATTGCTTAGAAACAGACTGTTCTGGGGAATAAAGTGCATGCTGTTGTTTTTACTGTTTAATGCCTTCTGACTGGGAACACTTATATGCAAAGGAGTTCCTCTATAAATATGCTTATGCTATTGCTCAGGCCTCAGTGCAGTGGTAAGCACATCCCTGAGCTCAGTCATGCCCATGTTTACTTTCACATCCACGGTCCACCTCACTCCTGAATCAAACATGCACTCTGAAAAAAATATTTATGAGATTAAGCATCTAAAAAGTCACAAAAAGCCAGAGGGAAGGCTGCCTATGCAAGCTTAATATAACTCCTTCCTATAAAGGTATTAGAGTATGGCCTTTCATTATATGCTCATTCCCATTGGAGCTCTGTTTCATTTAGCACCCAGAGTCAGACTAGGTTGACTGTAAAAGAGCCTCAATTGAGCTGTCTGCAGGAATGCGAAAAAGAAAAAAAAAGTTAAAAAAAAATCAAAGCAGCAACCTGTAACAGGCACTTAGCGTGGAAATTTCCAGCCCAAATAAATGAATGGTAAGAAAGTGTAAAAGGATCATACAGACAGATGCACCAAGTAACTCTCTCATGGATTTTGACATGAATAGTCCCACTTCTTCCATGTTCTCTAACGCTGTTCACAGCCACACACCCGGGTTGCACTATTTAATTAGCTACAACCTACATTTACCTGCATTCTTTAGATGTACACACACACACACTCTATATGAAATAAATATCCAAATGTTTTATGAGACAGCTCCTGTATACCCCTGCTGAGAACATTCATCTCTGCCAGTCTCTGGTGACTTAATATGGGATCAGTTTACTTTTCACTGTACTGTACTTTTCAATCTGCAGAGAAAACCCACTGCTTTTTTGAAATAAATAAACAATCATCATAAAACAAACAGCTGAAGGGTCAGCTCATCACTCAGTCAAATCAAATTAGGGTCACTTCAATAGGGCTATGTTAACTTATAAAAGCAAAAGAGATAGTTTGAATGCTTGCAAATCACCCTTCCAAGTCAGGGCTAGGGAAGAGTGTTCATTCATTCATTAAGTCCCCATCCCTTCCTTCCCAGAAGCACACAGATTCCAGTTCTCTAGCAGCTACAGAACTAGGATCCCTCTGTCAGGTGACAAGCTACTCAGGACAGGGACCTCTTCCTTCCCAGACTCAAGAGCCTTATCAGCAAGCACAGCCTCTGGGCACTGCCACAATGTGTGTCTATAACAACAGCATTACATCAGCATGACATAGGTGACCCCAACAACTCAGCCACCATGCTCCAAGGTGTCACACTCTGCACTCGTGGTAGTTGGCATCCAATGGTCTCTCCTCAGTTGGGTTGTCAGAAGTGAAACAGGACTCAAAATAAATACGTTAATTAGCAAAACTTTAGTTCACCAAGTCTGTAGTTATCAAGTTAAGTCTGCCTGAGGGAAGGAATTTTCATATGAAGTAAAAAGTTGAAACAAGGCAGCCTTCCTCATCTTGGTACACGTCTTGTTGTCTCCTCCTTTACAGCACTGCTTCAGGAATAAAGTGTCATCATCATCCACTGTAAAATAATATGGAAAAGAGGTTGAAATAATCCGTCCCTGTGAGAGCTCTGCCATATTCACACCTCGACTGGGCTATGGGGCATTGGAGATATTCTGCCTCCAGAAGACATAGAAGCCATAATAAAGCAGAAGACTTAGAAGCCTGAACCTCCTTGCTATTTGTAACCTGCCCTGTAAGTGGTCAGTTAAAGATACCCTTTCTAAGGCTGCAGAATAAAACATGCAGTGCCACCTGCAACAAAGAGGCCTGCATCTGACAGTCAGGGAATGGGCTTTACCTCAGATTCCTGGAGATATATCCCTTTGCCATCTTGGGTTAGGTTGCGAAAGACCTCTGCAAAAGAAGTAAATGAGGAGCATTAACTGGATAGCCAAGAGATCACCACTGCCAAGGCACTGTCTCGGGAAAAACCCCAAAGGCAGAGTTTGTAGGCTGTTCTCAAGTGCATGTGAGCTTCTCTTTTTGGTCCCTGGGAGATCCCTGAAGGCTGGAACACTGGCAGCAGCTGAATAAAGTCAGGTCTGTTACTGTCTGCCCATCTATTTGTAAAACCTCAAAATACTTGGTGGTCCCAACCTTACTCACCACCATTATGAGACATGTGCTAAGGGTCTACAGCATGATCTGAGTATTAGCTGTCTCATCATCAAAGTACAGTCCACCAAAGACATATTTCAAAGTTTTCTTCTTCCTGGAAAAGGTGTATTTCAAAGGTGTATTTCTTCAGGGAAAACAAGTAGTTTTCATCTGTAATTTGCCTACCTTTTCCTACAGAAGGCTGGTGCAAATATGCACACAGCTTAATCACTCTCATATGTACAGCTTGGATGCCTGTAGGAAGGGACAGGTGGGGAGGTAAAGAGAGAGCTTGGCTTCCTCTGTACCTGTCCCTTGCTTTAAACTGACTACTCTTACTTTATTGAGAAATCCAGTCCTGCAATTTTGACCTTGCCACTGCCAGTGGGAGCAGCCTCAGAGGGGCCATGGCTCAGCTGGCAGCCCAGCTTGCCTGGCCAGACACGGAGCGCCAGCCTCACCTCCCATGATCTCCACTCGAAGCATGAAGCAAACAAAGCTCTCAAAACTGATCTGTAAGTCAGGGTCACCATATCTGATTGCCATCAAATTACAGACTTCATTGCTGAGTGAAATGCCTACATAAAATGAGGGGGAAAAAAGGAAAACAGAATGAGATGGCACAGCTGAGTGGTCTTCATCCCTTCTCCAACAGCTTTGTTTCTCAAGCCTGGCCTAAGATAATCAAATATTAGCCAGCCCAAATGAGATCTCTACATGAAGATATCCTCTCCAAATTTAAAAGGGTTCAGGTCTGCTCCCCTATACTTACAGTCCTTCCAGAGTCAGGATAAAATACAAATAGGCCTCTTTTGCTCATGGGATATGAAGGTAATAGCAGCAGCTGGGTTAAAGGGCAATATTCCCAAGAGGGTAGGAAGGGAGATGAAAAAGAAAATCCAGAGGAAGCTCATACAGAAAGCATCAGTCCCAATATCAAGCAGCAGCAGCATTTGCAAGGAATAAAAGCATTCTCTATTCATGGCCTGGGATTTTATTTTGCTTTAGCAGAGGTCTGCCTGGGTTTCTCACAGTGCTTTCACTGACTCAGATGAACTGGGTGAACAGGCACCAAAAAGAGGAATGATATTTAAGGTGTAAACATGCAAAAGAAGCTACAAGACTGAGCACCTGCCCCCACACAATGCCCAGCAATAGCAACAGAGCTCGGTATTTGGACCATATTTGAATCATCTTCCATTTCTAGATCAAGTTTCAGACAGTGCATTAGTGAAGTCTGGCACCACTATAGCCTCCGTGCAAGTCCCACACTTCCAGGTTTGGTCCCTGAGCAGTCATTTTCAGCAGAGGCAGCAATTTAATGGGAGCTAGATCTGGCCTCCTGCACCCCCACAACTCCACAAAGTCTTTTAAAATTCCATCAGCAGCACACAGGAAGGGATTTAAAATTGGGTCTGAAATAGGCAGACACTTCTGTTTCAGACATCTCTCAGTGTGAGACCACACTGAGAAAAGAGTGGGCAGCCCATCCCATGGCAAAATAACTTTCAGATATGTTTACCCAGCTAAAGAAGGAAGAAAAGATGGTCAAGGCCATGCAAACTATAATGTTTTCCACTTCTCCTGGGCTCTACATACTGTTATCAAGATGTTTCCCAGCCCTGTGCTTTTCTTCAGCTTTCATGAGCAAGATGAGACTTGCCAAAATGTGCCATGGGCTCACCTGTCTCCTGTACAGCTGTGTGCAGTTCCACAAGGTCAAGCTTTCCTGATCTGTTGGTGTCTCTCTTCTGGAAAACTTCCTGTGGGGCGAGGGAGTATTTTAAACAGACCAAACCACCCAAAACCCAACAGGTGACACCAAAGGGATTGTGAGCAGGGAGACATGGAAAGGGGGCATAGAAATTACTGTCATACCAAATAAAAAAGCAGCCTTTTCCACAGGACTCTGAATTCCTGGATACTCAGTGTGCCAGTGGCATTCAGCTTAGTGGCAGAATTAAGGTCAAAACATCTCAATTAAACATTAGAAAGCACCCATTACATATATTAAAAAGCGAAAAAAGAAAAAAAAAAAAACAAAAAAAAACAAACCAAAACCCCAAACAACCCAAAAACTTGCAACTACTCTAACAGCCATGCAATTATAATATGAGGATAATGATTTCTTATCCCACATGCCTATTTATAGGCTTGATCCTCCTCCCACTAAAGTCAATGGAAACCTGGCTGCTGATTTCAGAAGCGGAGGAATCAACCCTTTCCCAAACCAGCCCCATTCTGTCACAGCTGAACTGTTATTATGGAGGGTGAGAAGTTCAATAAGCAGGGCCATGTCCTGGTGGTAAAGAAATCACAGTAACACCCAGTCTGGCCTAAGAAATAATGCTCCAATAAAGTATTATATGAGTCAGAAGTATCACTCATGACAAGGATACATCCAGGAGTGCCAAGATACCCTGGCAGGAATCCAGACTGAAATTCAGGCGAAAATTCTGGAAATCTGGAGAGAAAAAAAAAATTGTTTTAGGGAGTCATTGGACATCTCTCAGAAAAATGGACTCTCACAAAATTCCCCCTTACTTGAGAGGGCTCAGGCCCCAAAGCCTTTGTGAAACTTTACACCCACTTGAGAAGGTGTATCATTTATGATGATAAAAATATGAGGCAACAGGATGGATTCTACCAGTCTCAGAAAATCCAATATGAGCTCCCTGCAGGCATGTAATATAGAATGAAATATGGTACACTATCTCCAGCTATTAGAGAAAATGGAAGGAAAAGGACATCCAAAGCTCTAATCCCAAACAGAATTTACTGCATGACCTTGAGCAAAGTCACTTGACCTGAAGAGCTTTGGGAAACAGCACTGCAGATTAATTGAAACCCTTGTACTAAGCCTCTGTCTCTCTCTCTTTCACAGACATACTGCCAGCTCTGTTAATATAATTAAAAGTACAGGCACTGCTGAAAACATGATGCTGCCTCAAAGCTTAGCATTCCTGGTTCACATATAAGTTACATGAAGAGTAACAGAAATAGGCTCTAATCTCACTGCAAATCATGATTACAGTTGGTCTGCTCCTTCCACTGAGTAAGGGACAGAATCATAACTCACCAATCTCTTGCCTGCAGAAAGTCAAGATGCTTTAATATTTTAATATTGTAATAGCCCTGTTTAGTAAATATGAACCAAGTACTGTAAAGATTTTAAAATCACCCTTAAAATCAATAATTTATGAAAAGCAAAGACTCCCTGTTCAGTATAGTTTTCTTACAGATAAGACAGCACCTGGTGGGTCAGTTTACAAAGACAGAAGAACTATCCTTGTCCACCTTTGTAGAAAAGAGAGTAATATCAAATTCAGTGAAAAAGGCATCACATCACTCTTTTGATCATCTTCTTTGTTGCCTGTAATGGCTGGATGATTATTTTCTATTTTGCATGCTGATTGTCCCCAGTGAAGAAACTAGGAAGAAAATCTGGATGCATCATTAGATCTGTAATTTCACTGTCATTGTCCAGAGAGAACAGCCACTGCAATGCCTCACTGCTGTCCAGGTAGTGTTATTTCTTATCAAGGTCCAAATTATAAGCCTGTGGAGTGCTCCAGGCTGCCCCCACAGAGTGGAGGTCACACATGAGAGAGACAAGCTCAGGGCTCACCTGGCTCTCACAAGCATAGGTTACAGAGGGCAGCTGCACCTCATCCTGTCCCCCAAACACAGAGCCAGGAGCAGCCCTATGCATGCAAAGCAGGGAAGAGTGAATAGAAACAGCAGCATAGTTGAGGCACATGAAAGTAAAGACAAGACTCTCCTTCATCACATAAATTCCTACAAACCAGGCTTTCCACATCTTCTAGTTTGGTGCTGCTGAGACTGTGGCAGTGGCACAGGGTGAAATGAGATACAGTTTCAGAATCAAAGCTGAGAGGCCAAATTAAGAATCTGCATCCATGCTTGTTCTCCCACCTCATTCTTTCAGTTTTTGAAATTCAAACTAGATTAGCTCTGCTTATAACATTTCTGCCATGTTGATTCACACCCCAGCAAATATTTTTGCTCTGGAAATCTAACATGGCATCAGAAGAGTCAGTTCAGTCAGATTAAAGCCAGTTTCTCTTCCCAGAATTCAAGAAATAGATACAGGAGCTGAGGCTTTTCTCTGAGAGGGCTTATTTTACAGAAACATTATTTCTCAGCACTTACTTCTCAAAGCTATATTATTCAGGATCCTCTGGAGCTGAACAGCATTTATTTCAGGATTCTGTGATATGGAAGAGAATTTTAATATTTTTTTTTCTAAGTATTAAATCACTTTTCTCCCTCTTTTGTTTTCCCAGCATGCCCCATCTTCATTCTCTGCTTTTCTGGCCCCACTCCAGCCACTGTGAAAATCAATAGAAAAGACTCCCTTTGAATATGACATGTATGAATATGACAAATATTCTGAGCCTGCAAGAGCTGCAGTGTGCTCTGGGCTAAGATCTCAGGGCTCCACACAGATCAATGCAATAGTGCAGATTTTCCACTGAGTGAGGATGCAGACCTTTCAGCCCTGGTGCCATCTGTCCCATCAAGCACACTGTCAAGAGACCTGCTTCAAACATTCCCCTTTTATCATTTACAAACAAACAAACAAACAAACAAACAAAAAAAGGTAACTTTTGAATACTTCTCCCCCAAACTTTTCAAAGCAGAGACTCCCCTTTCCCCTTGTCATACTAAAGTTTACAGATCTTTTTGGAAGCTGTGACAATCGTTTGTTTGGAGGGTTTTTTTAAATGTCACTCTTCAAAAATAAAAGCCTGCTTTCAGAACATTGAAACATGCCAGGGTAAAGCCTTCAGAAATGGCAGTAAACCTCTGCCTCTGTGTGTACTTGGACATCCTGACAGCAAAGGACCAGCACCTCACAGTATGTGGCAATTCCTAGCACATCAAAGCCACACCATTCTCAAAACCAAAATCTTAAACAAGGGGCAAAAAGTGAAAGCATTCCTTGGTTTTAGTAACAGCTTCCTTCAAAATATTCCTATTAAAAGTGCAAATTTGTTTTTGTGAAATTGTGTTTGCCAAATACAGAGTGTGATGCTAAATAAACACAGTGACCTTTTCTGAAAGGTGAAATACTTGCATCCCTCATCACAGTCGGTGGGATCAGCTCCATCCCAAATCAGGCCAGAGAAATCACCAAAAAGAATCTTTCACAGCAAGGATCATATTTCACTAGGAAAATTAGGGGGAAAAAATTATAGGACACCCAATATCTATTTCTACTTCACCTCTGAAAGCAGGTTAGTTGCCATCCAATTGTGATGAAGTATGTATGAGACAAGGTTCAATATTTAAGGGGTGTTCTCTCGTAGGTAACTCTCCCCAATGAATGTGAATGCCCCAAAGGATAGGATGGATCCACACCACCCATCACTTTGTGCCCAATACAGGCAACAGGAATTAATGTTTAGGGAGAGCATGTGAGCCTGGACAGCTTCTGTAGTCCATTCTACTGTTTCCCTGTTGGACAAGTGATCTTAGAGGGTGCTCAGTGCTCAGTCTTTAGCATGTGTTTATGGACTTTCTGCCCATCAGTTTGCTAATACCTTTTGAGCCTCTTGATACATCCACATTAATGTCCAGGCATTGATACCCTGTTGTGCAGAGAAGTGTGCCTGTCCCAGTGCTATCACATTGCTAAGCTTCACAGGCAAATCTGCTGCATGGAGTCATCACTGTACACAGAGTCCAACCTCCTCTCCATAGCCCCTCTCTGCTCCTCACACCTCCACAGACCTCCCTTGAACATCCACTTGCTTTTACTCTCACAGAGCTACATAACAGCTCAGGAGGAGTTTACTCACACAAGCACTTACCTGTTCGAAATGCTTTGTGAAGAAATCCTCCCAAATCTTGCCTTCATACCTATCAACAATTTCCTTTAAGGTATTAAAAAAAAAATCATTAACTAGCAGAAGAAAAATATTGTCAACTAAATTATTAAAGATGCTTTCCCAGAATGGCATTCCATTTCCTGCCCTTTCCACCCTGTGCCCACCGCTGCAATCAGTGTTACATCACTAACACAGCCCACTGCCAAGATACATCCCCACATCACAGAAATACTATTTCTTGGAGAGAAATACTCAGATAACATTTAGTGGGAAGAAAAATTCCCCCCACCCCACCTCAAGCTGTGCAAAGCATGGGGCTCACTCTGTGCCAAGAAAGAAGGGTCTCTGTTTTCCTTCATACAGTCCAACAGAGGAGATGAAAGCAGGCAAGGCCCTGTTTATGCCTGGGGAACACACTATCCTATAAACTCCCTAGCACAAGCTGAAGATGTGCATGCACTGTCACTGAGACCAGTTCTTTCAAAAATAACCTTTAGACCATTGCATGTGAATAGTACTGCATAGGTCCCATAATGTCTTCAAAACTTTCAAGGCATGAAAGAGATGGGCAACGGACCATGAGTCCAAGAATGGACCATGAGTCTCCAAAAAGCCATGAACAGGAAAGACTGCAGAGCAAGTAAGATGGTGTCATTAAAAGATGTTTGCAAAAAGGGCAACTAAGCTGTCTAAAGTTTTTCCTGTCCCCCGCATTTGATTGCATCTGTCCTCCTGGTCCAAAGGATTCTGTCTGTGAACCCAAGCTGTGCTTTCAAGTGCTGCAACACAAGCATTGATATTCTCACTCAGCCTCTCCTCTAGGGCAGAGCAACAGTAAAAACCCAACATTCAGAGCTGTAGATTGAAGCACAGACCCCTCCACTTCCCTCACACCCACTCACCTTAGAGAGGGTGAAGCTCGTGTTCCCGCCCATTTCCCTGGAGATACAAAAAAGCAAAGACATTAAGGACAGATCCCACGATTGTGTGTTTCTTTCACCACAGGTGTCATTCCTCTTCCTCAGATGGGGCCCCAACCTGCTCTTGCTGTGTGTTTTATACTCTGGTGTTACAGCTGCAGCAAGGCAAGGACCCCAAAAGCTGCTGGCATTTGAAGTATCCAAAGCACCATTTCTGTACAAGCAACCATCCTAGCATTGCCAGCAAGGGAGTTCCTGGCAAACTAATGGAGCTAAAAAGCTAAAGAGCTCTTATCCTTCTCACAGTCTCAAGCATGAGCATGCTGCAAGGATTGTGTGGGCATATCTCAGCCTTTTCTGAAAGGATAAGTCCAAACACAGTGCTTCAACCACTGAGAATTTTATGGCAGGAGAAATCCAGAGCCAGCGTCTCTGAAAGAAATTGTGCTGCTTTTTGCAGAGTTAAGTCTTTATGCTGCCCCCATTAGACTAGAAAGACCAGACTTTCCCAGGGAATTAGGTGCAGGCAGAGGGGCAGCAACACCTCACCGAAGAACGTGCTTCCTGGAGAAGACCCGCAGGATGAACTCAGACTCTTGCTGAGGCTCCAGGGTGGATGGGACAATCACATAGATGGAGGGCTCCAGATGGAAGTCATGAGTCACTTCCCGATCATCAAGGAAAACCTGGTGCTTGTTCACAGGCTGATGTCGGGTGAAGAAACCTGGGGGCAGCTTCCTGTTGCTCTCCTGGTACTGGTTCAGGGAAGAAAGGTAAGAGAATAGTGTTCTGCCCCAGCTTTGCCATGAGCACATGGACAAAAGGTGTGTGGAGGATTCATGGGCAGGGCACAGCTGGCCTGCCTTCACATCTCAGCCTGTTTTACAGCACAAGCAGGTAACAGAGCCCAAAGGACTCAGTCTCTTCCCAGAACATGGTGGTTCACACTATGCAGCACTCTTGCCCAGTACTAATATGACAAAAGACTGGGCTTCCTGCAACTTACAAAAAACAACTTACACTACTTGTAAGAACAGCAGCAAGAAGTGGGGACAAGAAGCTGTTCCTGTCAATGTGGCTTCTGCAAAAGTTTTGCCATATGGGCCAAAATGGCTGCAGGCAGGAACTGCTCTAGAGACTGCTCTTCACTAGCCAGAACACCTCTTTTCCCACAGGGACCACATACTTTGTCCCCAGCTTGTTCTTTGTACTAGGGATCTGGTAGCAGAGGATTTTTCAGAACACCTGTGATCTGAGCATACTACATGAGCAACATAAGCCCTTGTCCTGACTTCATGCAAGTGTCCTTGATCTGTCTGGCACTCTGCTCTGCAGGCCCTTTTCTGCCACAGGATGATGGATAAAGTGTGATCCAGGCAACATGGAACTAATTTTAATGCCACTGAGTGCCCAATACACAAGCCCAATAAATAATCCTGCTAGCTAAAACTACTGTCACCTTCTGATCTTGGCTGTTTCTCAAAACATTTAGCCATTTTACTCTGCAGCCTCATGGGGAGATGCTATTCCTCTTCCTTTGCCAGTATTTTTCTTACTAATAGAGCAATCTTTCTTATGAAGGGTTCAGGGTTACTCCTCCTCATGCCCCTTATGTTAAATTCAAAGTTTTTATATTCCAGTCAATACTCTGTTGACAGCAGTTCCAATACCTTAGATGCTCTCAGCTTGCCATCTCTCGTATCGATCTTGGCAACCACTACAAACCTGAAATTGAAGTCCTGGCTGCCACCATTCCCACTCAGGTGTGGCAGAGCACTGTGCTAGGGCCACACTCAAATCCCCTCTGCCAGAAGGTTTACCTTGAAGGTAATCATGGTAGTGCCCAAGATATTTAAGTCAGGAAGGAATGGCATCTTACCTCATGGTTACCACACTGGGTCTACAGTAACTCAGAACACAATTGGGCTGTCCATACCATATACCCAAAACAGTTCTTTGCCAGCCCAAGTTCTCATTTAAAAGGTGTACTCTCATTTGGCTAGTAACAAAGTGGAAGATATGTCCTTTAAAGACAAAATGAACTAAACCTTTCCCTGTTTTAAATAGCCCTCTGAGGTCAGGGCCAAAATCAGGACTTAATTAGGATTTAAGTTCCAGGGCCCTTTCTCAGGTCCCAAAAGCTCTTGGATAAATAAAATGCTAGAAACACAGGAATCTGAAGAAGCTGAACACCCTTGTACCAGCAGACAACCAGGAACCAGAGCTCCCTAGGAGATCTTTCACTCACATGGGGCACAGGCTCTTTTCCCACCTCATGCCAAGACTGGAAGGCAGCAGAAAGGCATCTCTGACTCCTATGACACAGCCAAGAACTGGAGCACCATCCCAAAACTGCAGCAGGGATGAAGTGCTCATCAGGTAAAGGTTGATGATATTTCTAATACTTTTGAAGACCCAGGACAGAAGTCGAACAACTAATGCCCCCTCTCAAGGCCAATGAGCTCTCCTGATTATGGCTGCTTTTCAGTAGAGTTAGAGGATGGTTCTGCATTAGTAGTGCCTTGCTGTGTTGTCTCACTGAATTCAAATACTGTCACTTGCTGTCAGCCAAGGAACAAAGGCAAACACACCACATGCAGCATTGTCTTAATAGCTGTACCAGCCCAGGTTCCCCCAGACAACAGCCAGCAGTGGTGACAAGGGACTCACCTGTAGGCCCACCTGCAGGAAGAAAAGAAACAGAGCATCTGTCAGTCAGGATCTCTGTGTCTCACAAAACACAGCCAAGTCATTCCTGGGAAGCAGAACAGCTACATACATCTATATGGGATCTTTACCTTCAGAAACCTCAGTCCCTCCACCCGAAAACCTTTCCCCACAGTCACCTCTCCATAACTGTGCAAGCTCACAGCAGCAACAAGACTGTGGCTCTGTTCAAGGGAGAAGAGTGGCTCTCAAGATACTCAGATAAGCAGAGAATTGAAGGTAGGAAAGTCTCACTCCTAGTGATATCCACTTACCTGTGGCTACACAGGGAGCTAGTAGTATGCACACATGAGCAGCTGCCACACCAAACTAGAAACACTTTTTAGGCACAATTTTACCATGGTTGGAAATAACCTGAGGGCAGAGCTTTTCCTGCCCCAAAGTAAGGGGACTCCTGGCACCCTCTTCCAGCTATTGCACATACCCTCAGAGGCAGCAAAATAAATTCCAATGCGCTTTGAAGAAAAAGGCACTTCTCACTTCTCTGCAGGGTGGCACAGCATGCTGGAGAGGCAGCAAGCTGGGCACAGAGCCCGAGGAAGCCTAGCCCTGATGTGTGAGGAGACTGGGCATAGGCAGGAGGGAAAGAGCAGAGATCACCCATCACACAACAAAAACTCTTGGCCTGCAGAGCATTACAATCTACAGGGGATGGAAGTTCTCCTATTTGGTGAGAGCAAGAAAAGTAAAGCAATTCTTTGCACCTTATAGAGTAAGAATCCAATGAAAAGGTGAGGGGCTCGGTTCCGGTGTCTGGTGCTGTGTTTCTGCATGAGGGAGATAACCACTTTGCATGTACTTGGGCTTTTCTTACTGTCTTCAACTGGCAACACATTCAGCCAGTACTGAGGGTTCATCCAAAAGTTGCCTAAGCAAAGCAAGTAAAACATTTTGATGTCATTTTCATCACAAAATTTATTGCCAGCTTCCCACATAATGCCTGGCACTGGACTGAATAGGTCACAGGTTGTCTGGATCTCCAGACCACACAGGAATTTGATTTGAAGGTGCAATTTACAAGTTAGCAGTGCAACTACTATCTAAAACAGGACAAAGACACAGGAACAAGGAACTGTACTTCTGTTTACATGCAACTAAGAGCTCATTTTGTTTATAAATGTCTCATTCCTGGTGTATGGGCTAGCTGACTTTAGATTCCACCTGCTCTGCTTCCAGAAGAGCTGAGCCTCTGACTATTTTATTCACTTCACTTAAAACGCACTCCCTGGAGGTGCTGAGGATGCAAATTTTAACAGACAAGTTTAATGCCCTAGAGCAGATCAGTGCTGGCAACTGATCCTAGGATCCTAAAGCTTATTTCATGCTATAATCAGCCCACTGCCCTATATTTGCAAGCAGAGCATCTTCTGTGATAGCAGAAGCCAGTTAAAGTCCTTCAGCTGCTTATTTCTGATGTTTGTGCAGAGGCTTAAACAGGAAACACATATTTCTGTTATCAATTTTATGTTAAGAGGTTATAAGGAGCTGGTAATTAAGTCAGCAGAGCATTCAAAAGTCAGAGTTATCCAGAAGAGCACCCCTCACCATTACAGAATCCCAGACTTCCTCCTGCTGTACTTCCTTTAACCCATCTCCCACTCTTCAAGGAGTACATCCACTTTTTCCCGTCTTCCTGGCTCATCAGGTCTGGAGTTAATTTACAGATCACCAGATCTACAAAATGAATCTTAAAATCTCGAAGAGACATCCTGGGAAAAGAGTGCCATGAGACATCTTGTCAGCAGTTTAGTTTAGTCCATATGGCTCATAAAACAAAAAGAAAAGGGAGCAGGGAACTTCGAAGCCACACCATTCTGTGTTACATATGGTAATGCTCATATTTTATTAGGCAGTAAAAGAAGCGAGCGTCTGCTTCCACAGCAGCATCTAGGAGTAGCTAATGCACGACTAAAACTTCAGCAAAGGATAGCAGAACAGAGAATAAAATAATCTTGCCAGCAAAGGGAGTGCAGTGAAATTACAGGGGCGGCAACATTGCCACCTTGTGGCAAAAGCTGTGGACAAAACGCAAACAGGCAAACAAGAGCTTCCCGAAG